>JAQZBX010070703.1:0-15366 GCA_029593785.1 Cabassous unicinctus
TTTTTTTTTTTGTCTAATTGCTGTAGCTAGAACTTGTAATACAATGTTGAATAACAACAGTGACAGTGGGCTTCATTGTCTTGTTCCTGACCTTTGAGGGAATGCTTTCAAACCTTTCCCATTGAGTACAATGTTGACTGTGGGTTTTTCATATATGCATTTTACAATATTGAGGAATTTTCCTTCTTTTCCTATCTTTCAAACTGTTCTTAACAAGAAAGGAAGCTGGATTTTGTTGAATATCTTTTCTTCATCAATTGAAATGATCATGTGGTTTTTTCCTTCAAATTGTTAATGTGGTGTAATACATTGATTGATTTTCTTATGGTGAACCAGCCTTGCACTCCAGGAATAAATCCCACTTGGTTGTGATATGCAAGTCTTTTGATATGCTGTTGGATTCATTTTGCAAATATTTTGTTGAGAATTTTTGCATCTATGTTCATTAGAGAGATTAGTCTGTTATTTTCCCTTCTTGTAGTGTCTTTGTCTGGCTTTGGAATAAGGTGATGTTAGATTCAAGAAATGTGTTGGGTAATTTTCCCTCCTCTTCCATATTTTGGAAGCATTTAAGCAGGACTGGTGTTAATTCTTTTCAAAATGCTTTGTAGAATACACCTGTGAAACCATGTGGTCCTGGACATTTCTTTGTTAGGTTTTTGATGATGAATTTGATCTTTTAATGTAATCACTTTGTTAAGTTCTTGTATTTCTCATATGCATTTCTCAGAATTTGTCAATTTCATCTATATTGTCTAGTTTGTTGGCATAGTTTCTCATAATCTCCTCCTATGATCCTTTTTATTTCTTTGGGATAAGTCATAACTTCCCACCTTTCATTTCTAATTGTATTTATTTGTATCTTCTCTCTTTTTTTCTTTGTTAATCTTGTTAGGGGTTTGTCAATTTTAATGATCTTCTGAAAGAACAAGCTTTTGGTTTTGTTGATTTGCTCCATAGTTTTTTGGTTCTCTATTTCATTTTTTTCTGCTCTATTCTTTATTATTTCTTTCCTTCTGCTTGCTTCCAGATTAGCTTGATGTGTTTTTTTTGTTTGTTTGTTTGTTTTTGTTTTTTATACTTTCTATAGTTGCTCAGTTAAATAATTGATTTTAGCTCTTTTTCTTATTTAATATATAGGCATTTAGAGTTACACATTTCCCTCTCAAGACTACCTTCCCTGTATCTCATGTTTGGATAAGTTGTACTATCATGTTCATTTTTCTCCATATATTTATTGGTTTCACTTGCAATTTATTCTTTGACCCACTGATTATTTAAGAGTTTGTTGTTTAGCTTCCAAACATTTGCAAATTTACCTTTTCTCTGTCTGTTATTGATTTCTAATTTCAATCTTTATATATTTATTGAGAGCTGTGTTTTGACCTATCATGTGTCTTCTCCTGGAGAAAGATCCATTGGCACTTGAGAAGAATATATAACCTGCTGAGATTGGGTGCAATGTTCTGTATATGTCTGTTAGGTCTAATTCATTTATCATATAGTTCAAGTTCATGTTTTTTAATCCATTTTGTCTTTTGATTGGGGAGTTTAATCCATTCACATTCAGTGATATTACTGTAAATGCATTATTTTTTGGAAAAAATAAAATATTTTATAAAATGTCACCCACATACTTTTTTTAACAAATCAGTTTTATTGATATATGTTATTAAAGCATACAATTAATCCAATTTTTTGTTTATTATTATTATTGAAATAATGAAAATGCTTTAATATTGATTGAAGTGATGAATGAACAACAATGTGATTATACCAGATACCATTGATTGTAAATGCATTATCTAGTTCTACCATTTTATTCTTTGGTTTTCATTTGTCATATCTTGTTTTCATCTTTCTACTCCTTTAGTTATACTTTCTTTCTTTCCCTTTTTCTATACTTTCCTCAAAACCTATCTCTCCTGTCTTTTACTTTCAGACTCCAAGTCATCCTTTAATAGTTCCTGCAAAGGTGGATTCTTTTTTTACAAACTCTATTAGTTTCTGTTTGTTTGTGAATATTTTATATTCACCTTCATATTTGAAGGACAGTTTTGTTGGATAAAGAATTGTTAGCTGGTAGGTTTTCTCTTTCAGTATCCTAATTTCATCATACCACTGTTTTCTTGCCTTCATGGTTTCTGATGAGAAATCCACACTAAGTCTAACTGGGTGTCACTTGTATGTGATGATTTGCTTCTCCCTTGATGCTCTCAGAATATTCTCTTTATCTTTGATGTTTGAAATTCTAAGTAGTATGTATCTCATTGTAGGTCTATTCAGGTTTATTCTGATTGGTGTATGGTGCACTTCTTTGACATCTAAGTTCATTTCTTTCATTAGAGTTGGAAAACTTTCAGCTATTATTTCCTCAAATACCCTTTCTGCTCCCTTTCCCTTCTCTTCTCCTCTGGAATTCCCATGACACATATGTTCTTGCATTTCAGGGTTCAACCCCTGAGCCCCTGCTCAATTTTTTCCATTCTTTTCTCTCTTTGTTATTTTCTATCTTCAATTTCAAGTTTTCTGTGTTGAAAACTTATTCTTTCTTTCTTATTCTTATTCTTTCTTCTATCATTTTGAGTCTGTAGTATGTCTCTAACATGCTTTTTATCTCAACTTTTGTGTCTTTCATTTGTGCACATCTCATTAACTAGCTCTCAAATCCTGCATCTCTTCTGGGGCTTTGATATATTCCTTTTCTTGAGCCATGTCTTACTTAGATGCTCAATTTCTTTCTCTTTCCTAGAGATTCAGTTGCAGGAAGATTGTGTTACTGCTGCTTTTTGATCCTTTGTTGGACCTGGAATATTAGGATAGTCCCTGTTAGTTGCTCAAAACTGGGCTCTGGACCCAGTAATGGGTTGCAGGTCTTCTTACTAGGGCCTTTGGGAGGGATGCTATAAAGGCTGGGAAAAGTCTCCCTTACTTATTTACTTTCATTTTTTTCATGTGCAATTCCTTGGTCTGTCAGCACATGATGCTCTTTGGCAGCCCTCTCAGTTCAATGCCTGGTTAGAGTGTGTTTGCTTCAATACAGACCAGATCAATGTGATAGAGGTTCCTGCCTGAAGGCTAAAACCTTTGTAATTAAAACTTTCTCAGAAATGTTCTGCAGCCTTCTCTGACAGCCACCTCCTTTTTCTGGGTAGGAAATAATTCCACTCCCCCTCCACATCCTCAGCAATCAGTCCCTGTTAGCAAAGGAGATCAGGTGGGTCATACTTCTTTATTCCCTTGCAGTCTCCCAATAGCACAGCCCTACCCATCCTGGAGGGGCTGGTGGGACAGTGCAGACCCAATTTGTTGGTCAAAATTTAAGTCAGCCTTAGGCTGTGTCCCTCTCTCTCCACTTTCCTTGTGTAGTTGTTTCCTTGAGACACGTTTGTATTCAGTTCAAAGTCCTTAGAATTCTAAAGTATCTTTAGTGTGGGAGAGGGTGCTGGCAGTAGCAATCACTTGTTTCAACTCAGTTTTGCCATCATGATTCCACTCCTTTGTCCTCCTCTCTTCTGGGTGATTTCCAGCCTTCACCTGGTGTCCTAAACCCTAGATCTTTTTTTCAGGCCATTTCAGCCTTCCTTTAGCTATTTTTCTGGTGAAGAGAGTTATTCCCAGGACCTCTATTATCTTCTATTCAGGTTTTCAGATTCTTCTTTGTGCTTTCCAATAAATAGTGTTTAAACCATCACATATTGATAAAAGACTGGAATGTGAAATGCAAAACTCTAAAAGTTCCTTAAGAAAACATGATAAATCTTCATAGTTTTGATTTAGGCAAAGATTTCTTAGTTATGACACAATCTCTAAGTAAATAAAATAGGATGTCATTAAAATGAAGAACGGTTATTCAAAAGGCACATTAAGAGAATTAGAAAATAAGCCACAGACACAGAGATAAGTTTTGAAAATCATATATCTGTTAAATGATTTGTATCCAAAATATGGTAAGAACTCACAGAAGTCAAAAATAACAAAATAATAGGTAAAATATTCAAACACTTAAACTAAAAGACAATGTATTGATGTAAAATAAGTACCTAAAAAAGATGCATAAAACCATTACTTTTTAAGAAAATGCAAATTAATATCACAGCACATCAACTCCAAAGGCTTAAATTTAAGAAAACTGAACATACAAAGTCCTGGCCAGGATGTGAAAGAGGTGGAAACTTGACACAATTCTGATTGGAAGGTAAAATGGTACAATCACTTTGAGAAAAAATTGCAGTTTCTTACAAAACTAAACAACTGTTATAAGGCCCAACCATAGAGATAGAGACAGGTACCTATGAGGTTGGTTGACAGGAACCACAGATTTTCTATCACTGCATGGAAAGTCAAGCAAGGCCCCAAAAGACATCCAAAAGGGGGTCCAAACTGGAAAATAAAAGTCTAAATTTTACTTGGCTGGAGAAACTAACAATACTTAAAGATTTTGTTCAGGAGGACAAGCAGAAAGGGGCAGACTGTTGGCCAGAGTAATATGGGGTCTGCCTCTATCTTCTTAGAAAAAATAGAGGTAATTGACTAGTAATACTAGAGACTTGGAGCCCCTCCTTTATTTACATTTAAAAGGAGAGAGACAGGCCTGTCCACAGATGGCTGATAGCAGAGACAGATGCCCTCAGGCAAACAATTCATAAGGTTGGATTTTTACTTAAAATGATGGTGATGCAATGGGGAGAGCATTTCTTTGACCATTGAGAAGAAAGACCTGGATATCATCCCTATCCCTGGGGAGGCACTTTTGACTCAGAGTCATGGAACATTTTTTTTCTGGGAAAGCCCCCTCTGAAAGTTACCAGGCAGCCTTTGCTCAATCAAGGCTTCTACTAACAGCAAGACTAGGGACTTGGTGAGCTATTGGCAGGACCTGAGAGTGTCTCACATCAGTCCTGGATCAGGCCCAGGCAGCCTCCCAACAGGGGCCCACACATTCCATTCCCTGGAGGGCCCTCAATTCCTCCTCCTGCATTTTAAGTGCCCTGTCCCCTGCCCCCAGAAATTGTGACTATTGGAATGATTCATATCCAATAGCGATGCCTAGTGGTAGGCTCTTTTGCTTTTACTTTTCCCGACTGTAGGTATTGATACCATAACATCTTGCCTGGAATAGACATAAACCCTGAGAATAGCATATATAAAATCAGAGCTGTCCCCCACCTGCCTTTCCCCGCAACCTGGGGATCAGTGGTCTCTGTGCCTTTCAGCAAAGGGAGTTGTCAGCACCAGGCAATGACAATTGGCTGGGAATCCTGTTAACTGCCTCTCACCATCCTCTTTCCCCAGACCTGCCCAGCACTTTCTAAGCCAGGGTCAGATCCCAAGCAGAGCTATATGGAAGGGCAGTCATGGTTTTTGTCCCATCTCCACAAATGTTGCCACCATGTACATCTTGCCTAAAATACTGATTGAATTACAGCCCTGAAATCATCCGGCATTTAGTAGGTCTTTATAAGAATGTCAGAGTTGAGGCCCCTGTAGGCTCCCATATGTGGCCAATAGATTTTCTGCAGATATGCTAAGACAATTCAGTGTAGAAAATATGGTCTTTTCAACAATTATTGTTCAATCAGACATGATCCAGCCACCATCATGCAAGTTAGAACAGCAACCCCCCAAGATCAATTGGGACACCCTACAGAGACAGAAGTGGCTGCTTATGAGTCCCCATTTCTTCCTGGAAAGTCAAATAGGGCCCTGAAAGGGAATCCAAACTGGAAACTGAAATTCAAAATTTTACTTGACAATACTTAAAGATTTTGTTCAGAGGACAAGGAACACCAAACAGCTTCAACAGAAATTGATGAAATGGACTTGATTAAAATTAAAGACATTTGTTCAGAGAAAGACACTGAAAACAGAAAGAAAAGACAAGCCACAGATTTACAGAACATATATATAAATCACATATCTAATTAAGAGCTTGTATGCAGAATATAAGAACAATTAAAACTCAACCATAAAAATATAAACATTCCAATTAAAATGGCTAAGTGACCTTAGTACCTCATTAAAAAGATATATGGGTGGGAAATATATGAAAAAAGCTCAATATATTAGTTATGAGGGAAATGAAAATTAGAACCTTGTAACATACCACTACACATTTATGAGACTAATTTGAAAAAATGGGAACTCCAAATAGTGGCATGAATGCAGAACAACATGGACTTACATTCCTTTCTCTGTGAATGCAAACAAAACAAGGCAGTCACTTTGGAAGACAATGCCAGTTTCTTATAAAGTAAATTATACATTTAACAAAGATCCTGTAGCCCCACTTCTACTGATTTAATCAAGTGAAATGAAATTATTTTCACAGAAATCCTGTACACAAATATTGAAGCAGCTTTGCTTTTGGTCACCAAAAACAAACAAACAAACAAAAAAGCTCATCAACAGGTGAAAAACAAACAAACAAAAAAAAGGATGAGGAGAACAGGGCAGACTGGTTGGTGAGAGTAATATGGGTATGAGAGGCTTCTCTCATTCCACAAAAAAGAGAGAGAGAGAGAGAGAAGTAATTGACTAGTAATACTAAAGACTCAGAGCCCCTCTTCTGTTTACATTTAAAAAGAGGGAGACAAATCTGTACAGAGCAGTCCTGATAGCCAAGGTAGATGCCCTCAGGCAAACAATTCTTAAGGCCAGATTTTTACTTAAAAATATGGAGATGGGGCAATGGGGAGAGCATTTCTTTGATCATTCAGATAGAGGAGACCCAGTGTCGACAGTCATGGAACATTTTGTTACAAGGAAACCCCTTGCCCAAGTAAGTAGGCAGCCTGGCTCAACCAAGTCTCTTGCTAACAGCAAGGCTTGGGCCAGGTGAGCTATTAGCAGGACAAGAGAGCATCTCACATCAGTCACAGCTCAGACCCCAGGCAGCCACCTTTCAGGGGCCCACACAGCCCCTTTCCTGAAGTCTCCCTACCTCCTCTTGCTGAATAAAAAGCCCAGTCCCCAACCCCTGCAGAAATTGTGACTATGGAACAATTCTTATCCAACAGCAACACCTTGAGGTGGCCTTTTGCTCTTACTTTCCACCCTATAGTTATTGATGCTTTTACACATTCCCTGGAATAAACAGAAAACTGACAATTGTATACATAAAATCACAGATGACCCTATCTGCCCTTCCCCATGATCTAGGGATCAGTGGTCTCTGCAGCCTCAGGTTAGGGTTTCATCAGCTCCAGGCAGTGACCATTGACCAGCCATCCTGTGGTCTTCCCCTGCCATCCTCCTTCCACAGGCTTCCCCAGAACTTTCTCAGCCAGAAGCAGATCTCAATCAGAGATATATGGAAGGGTGGTCCCAGGATAAAACTCTCATCCCAAAATATGTTGCCACCATGGACACTTTGCCTAAAATACCCTTTGAATTTCAGCCCCAATATTATCTGGCTTCTTGTAGGTCTTTGTAAGCTTGTTCAGAGTTGAGGCCCTGGTAGACTCCACTTTTGTAGAAGGGAATTAGCCAGTGATGAGATGTCACATGGAAATAGGTACCCACATGTCCTGGGAAAGACACCCCATGAGGAGGTAGGTGCCCTTCCTTGTGGCATTCAGCTTAGGAAATACTTTCTTGTAGTGACCAGGCCTTGCTCAGTTATTCCACAGGAAGCTAGATAGATAGAAGGATGTCAGGGCAGTTTACTGTGGGTTCTTGAGGTGGCTCTAACCAAGATCTGTTAGTTATCTGTGAATTATTTTCTGTAGATTCAGGATTGGTTCATCACTTAAGCTGCAATCCCTAGCCTTTTTTTCCAAACCCACTAGCAGATTTTAATCACCTCTTTCAAATGCAGACTTTCTGAAATCAAGAAACTTCAGTGTAGATGGAGCATGGGATGTAGCCACAGGCTCCTTTCCACTCAAAGGCTTCTTCCAACTAACCCCCATGTGGCAGGTTAAAATTTCAGGGTCTCTGGGAAACTCCCCAGTCTCGAGCAAATCTCATTCCTCACTTTTCCTAGCCAAATTTGAGAATCACTGGCATGGAGGCAGACATTTAGCTTCTACCCAGATGAAAGTTCTAGATCTCTGTGGAAATCTCCTGAAAGGACAGGGCAGAGGGTTGATGGATATGATAGAGAGAGGGCTGGGAGAGGATGGGGCCTCCATGGAGGGAGCCAAGTGTTTGGGGGCCAGGAGTGTCATATGGAGTGGCCATCACAGATGTCTGATCATGATGTCCCTAGTGCCACAGTCATAGCCTGGCCCTGGAAGCTGGAGCTGGGATAAAATGTGGACAGAGGGCTCTGGGTGCAGGGAGGATGCTCCATGGCTTCTGCTCCTCCTTCCTGACTCCCCACCACATGTTCCCCAGTTGGTACCTAGCCCCTCTATGAATCTGGGTGAGAAAACAGGTCTCTGCTCCCCCACACCCACCCTTTCTGCCCTTGGGGCAGCTAAAGAAAAAGCAGAGGAACACCAGACAAAGATCCTTTGGGGTCAGAAAGGAAGCACCACAATTCACATGTTCAGGGACCACAAGAAGCACTTTAGCAGAATGTGCAACTGTAGGGAATTAAAATGAGGGATTTTGGAGTTGACCCAGAAGAAATGACCACTAGATGGAAGTAACACACAATCTATTCATATGGAGCATGGTGTTGACTGCTATGTAGGTAGGGACCCCCCCCAGGAAAACTTCCAGAGAACACAGGTGGAAAGGAATCCCCTGAAGGGCAAGCAGGGTAAGGGGTGTCAAGGTGGCTTGGGGCCTTATAAACATCCATGCCTAGCCTATAAACTGAAGGACTATGTTGTGCCACATTCCTGGAGTATCCAAAGCTGGATAACACTAAATGGCTAAAAAAATGCTTATTGGGCTAATATTAAGACAGTTGGATGTGTAAGTATTTGAGCATGGATATGCCCCAAAGACCTCAAAATAACTTTATTTCTCCATAGGTTTTTTCTCAAGAGGCTTTTCTGTGAAAAGGCCTTCTAGGCAAGCCAGCTGTGAGAGTTTTAAAGCTGCTATGTGTGAAATGACTCCTCAGTATTACCATCAATGCTCAGCCCCTCCAACCAAAGCATTTGTCCCTGTCCCTATGATGGATGAGGGCTTTCCAATGTGGAGGGATTCTTTCCAGGGTAAGCATCCTCCATGGGATGCATCCCTAAGACCTGGCGCACAGGATGATAATGGTCATAAGACCTTTTATTTCTTGGTAGGTAGATGTTTGTTTATTAAGAGGCAATTCTAGATTGCAGAATGTCATTTATAATGGCCTCCCAATTTTTTAAAGCCAACTGATGTCTTTAAAGTAAACTTTCTAAGGGACTGCTAAATCAGAGCAAAGTCCCACCTGGGCCTCTTGTGACATTTTCTGCCCTGGTCTCTAGGCCACACCCCTACCTCCTACCTCAGACAGTTGCCTAAATATGGCTGGCTATAGGCCCTGGGGCCAGTGAGGGCCAAACTAACTGTAAATATATTTATTTATAGAAACATTCACACCAACATTGATGTCTACCTGTTTATATATGTCTATACATATTAACTTAGAGTTCCATAACATGGTTTCTGTATCACTCTGTTTTCAGTTGCTCTGACACAATTGTCCATGCTTTTATTTTCTTGGAAACATGACAATTTATAACTCCTTTCCCACTCCTCCTGTCTTTATTCCCTACCCCACCCAGCCCTGAGCTCAGGGTAAATGTTATTTTTGATCAGTAGAATCCTGCTCATTCTTTATCTTTCCCCACTAGCCCTCCACTGAATGGCTTCCTTCTCTGAGTCCCTGTGGAGGGGCAACGGTACCCCATGTCCTCTAGGGGTTCTGGTTCCTCACAGACTCCCCAGATTCTCAGTCCCCCCTTTCAGAGCTCTGATCTTTTGGGCTGAAGATGCAGATTAATGCCACATGATGGCCACAGGGTCATTTTGGGCCTAGGCATCCCTGTTAGTCCTGATGATGATAATGATGGAAGTAGAAACCCAAACTACTTCCAGATGCTTTTAGATCTTGGTAGGTATTTTATTTAGAGGATTTCTGTGAATGGGAAGGCCAGTTAGAAGAGTTTGGTATATAAATTAAATAACAAACTGGTGTTATTGTAGTCAAGGAAATAAAACAATAGAGGAATTTCTGTGCCTGGGACAGCCAGGTAAGTGGCTTTGAACTGATTTTTTTTTTTTTTTGAGGTTCCAGGGCCAGGGATTGAACCCAGGACCTTGTATGTGTTCAACATACCTTGTATGTGCTCAACACCGAGCCACATCTGTTCCCCAAGTTGGTTTTTCCCTTTGTTTGCTTGTTGTTTCTTTTTTGTTGCTTTTAAAGGAGGTGGCAGGAATGAAACCTGGGACCTCCCACGTGGGAAGCAGGTGTGCAAATGCTTGAGCCAAAGCCAATCCCTTGAATTATTTTTACTTAACAATAACTTCCTGGTCATTTAAATTGTTCATAGTAATAACAAGGATAATAAAAGAACAACAACAAAAAACCCTTACTCTGTTAATATCTTATTTTTGCCCAGCCATTTTAGGATTTCATTTAGGCGTTAAGAGTCAAAACTGTTTTGAAATAATTAAAAAAAAATAAATCCCTGTGATTAAAATATTATTTTAATTTTCATAATAACCATTTCCAAATATCATGAATCTAATTCTAGACATTGATTGCGTATCCTGGTTTATTGAAGGATATATTAGGCCAGAGACAGTGAATCAACCAATGCCACTTTCAGGTTCTATTCCATTTTTACAAATGTCTGACATGGGGGCCCTAGGCCCTCATTTACAGATGGGGACACTGAGGCCCTGAGATGGGAAGGGCCAGGCAGAGGCCCACAAAATTTGAGTGGCAAGAAAGGCTAGAGTTGGCTCTCTCTTCACTCTTGCTCTCAGGACCCCAGCTCAGGCTGACCTCTTGTGCCTTGCCTGGGGATATGCAGTGGGTTCCCTCTCCCTGAAGCTATGTGTGATGGTCTGACATATAGCCTGCAGAGCAGGGTGGGGTGCAGTGGGGAATGGGGTGACCCTGAACCTCTGTGGTCCAGGCCTGGACCAGTATCCTTTACCTTTGAACATGGCTAATGTTGACTGTGGTCTCTTCAGCCCTGACCCCTTGCTTAATGCCTGGTGTCCTTGGTCAGCCCCAAACAAGTAACAGCAGACTTCCTGCTTGCTGTGCAACAAGAAAATGGCTCCAAGTTAGAGGGCAAGGGTTGTGGGACTTGGATGAGGACAGCCACTTCTGACCCAGCCTGAGGGTCCTGGCTCCAAAAAGAAGTAAGGAAATCCAGTGGGAGGGTGTGTCCTGCAGAGTTAGATGGTGTGTGTGGGGGAAAGGGCATGCACACCCTTCCCAGATTTCAGCTTTTAAAATATTTGAGTAAACTGAGAAAATTGATTGACTTGTGACAAGTACTTGAAATCATTATGTAAATTGTGAGATATAAAATTCTGTGAGCAATTGCCATTCATTCATGAGCAATGCAACAAATCCAAGACCTGCTTGGTCTTGGCATCCCTGGCACAAATGTTATTTTGCACAGACCCATCCCTCCCTTTGCTAACCCTCTTCCCACCTTCTTTTCCTTCCTATATTAGCTTATTTTCTTCTGAAATTGACAGAGCTTATTATAAAGAATTCAATGAAGAAAACATAAAAAATGGGGAAAAAATCATCCAACGTTCCACAAAATGGAAACGACCTATCACCAGCATCAAAGAGATGAACCTCCTACCAGCTGTCTTCCTTCTTTTATATGGAAATGGAAGAATAGAAAACTGACAGAATGGTATTTGTTAGGAATGGAGAACATAAATTTAGCAATAGCCAGCTGCTGAGTTTGACAAATACTTTTGCATAAAAATACAGTAGTGAGATATATGTTACTTTTCAAGTAACATAAATCTCATGTTTCCTGGCCTACACAGAATATAAAGAGAGGATGTCATTTTCTGTGCTGGCATTGCTATGCAGGACTGGAGGCCAGCCTAACCTTCCCCCAATTCCTGTGTGACTTTGTTTCTGTCATGGGAGCTTAAACAAGCACTTCTTTCTCTGTGATGCTGAGACCTTTGACCAAGGCAAGCTGGGACATCCAGCACCACCATCCCCACTGCTTCATAAATTTCCAAGAAATACCATGGACCATGTAAAAACAGTTTTTTCCTTTCAAGGAAAATTTCATTGCTTCTTCTGTGAAACAAATTATCCATTTCATTTATAAGTACTCTACTTCAGAGACACCCACTGTCCTTATATCAGGTGGCTTTGTCCTGTTGCCAAATATCTTTTCTGTAATTGCCTTAATTTGTTTGGCTTTATCTTTTATTTGTATTAGTGTGATTTTCCCCCAAATTTTCTCCACACTGCTCATTTGACTTCCAGCTATGTCTAATATGCTATACATTTAGATATTAATTTTGTATTAGTCATTTATCAGTCCTCATAGTTAATCACCATTTCTTTGTCATTCTGTTCTATATGTGGGTCCTGAGATCCTTCACACTGAGCTACCCTTAAACGATGAATTATTTCTTCTCGCACTTCCTGACACTGAGGTCTTTGGGGGTGGGAAGCATTTGAAGAGGGGCCTTGCTTCCCTCTGAGGAGCTTTCATTGGAGGTCTCAGGCTCTTCTCATTCTCTCAGAAAACATGTGTGCAGTTTCACATGATGCTTCCCCATGTGGGTGCATTTTTTCTTGTCATTCTGAGCCCTTTATGGACACTCAGTCTTTTTTCATCCTGGGAAAGCCTTGGGTATTGACCCTTTAAGTTCACCTCATCACCTTTCCCTCTATCCTCTTCTCCATCAACTCTGATCACACTTATTCTGGAGATTAATATTGTATTATATATATGATTCAAGACAGGGAAAAGTGTAGAGAATAATAAAAAAAATGTTATGATCCTTTGGTGATTTGATGCTGTATATATCTGAGAGTTCTGAAAGGTGCAAGAAAAAATTTTTTTAAGTTAATCCCTTCCTGTTCATGTGAACTCATTGTAAGTAGGTAACACCTTTTGGTGGGGCTACTTCAGTTAAGGTGTGACTCTCCTCAATCAGGATGTGTCTTAGTCCTATTACAGGAGTCCTCTATTAAGAAAATGAAGAGAGAGGAGAAAGCCAATGAAGGAATAAGATAAAAGCCATGAAAACCAGAAGTGAAGGGAGAGCTCAGTAGATGCCACCAATTTGCCTTAACATGTGGACGAGTAGCCAAGGTTTGCCTGCAGCCCATCTTTGAGAAGAAAGCATCACCTTAATGATGCCTTTATTAGGACATTTTCCTGGCCTCAGACTGTAAGCTAATCAATTTCCATTGTTTAAGCCAACCCACTTCATGGTATCTGCTTTGAGCAGCCTAGTTAAGTAAAGTAGATCTGATCCTCCATATAAAATACCATATTTTTAAAATTTAGTTCAACAATTTTTAAAGAAATAAATTTCTATGGATCCAGTGGAAGACCCAATTCCTCTCCCTCAAACAGGAGATTTAGATAGCTCTGGTTGATTACTAACTGCACTGTAGGAGCAGCTGACTTTTGGAGCTACTTACTCTGCCACCATTTTGCCTCTTCTCTCCATATATATTAATTCTTGCTATCTTATTGGTTGTGAAACAGGGCCTTGTACTTATTTTGATTTTCCTTTTTAGCCATGAGACTGGGTGTCTTCTCTGGTTTGTTAGCCATTCTGTTTCCTTCCCATGTGCAGCCTGTGCACATCTCTCATCCATGTTGATCTGTTACCCTTAATGCCTCTTCTGGTCATCTGTCCCAAGCTTGCACTGTTAAGTGTTAACTGGTGATTCACAAGAATGTTAGCACATTCTGGACACTAATTCTAGAATCAACATGAGCATTGCAAATATTTTTTCCCTCTGTGGCTTGTTTTTACATTTTGTTGGTAGCTTTGATGGCTCTGTTTTTTAGATACCATAGTTTTTGGAGGTAACAGTGATTGAACATGTACATATGAACATGTACATATGATTGAACCTTGTACATATGAAGCAGGTGCTCGACCACTGAGCTACAGCCAATCCCCATACAGACACTTTTAATTTTAAATGCATTTACATTTATCAATCTTTGCCTGCATGGTTTGGTTCTGTGTGCCATATTAAAAAATCTTCCTCTAATGATATTCCACAGGACCATCCCATATATTCTATTCTAAGTAGCTTATAGTTTGACTTCTCCATTCTGAGACCTTGCTGATGCC
Organism: Cabassous unicinctus; assembly: GCA_029593785.1. Taxonomy (NCBI): domain Eukaryota; kingdom Metazoa; phylum Chordata; class Mammalia; order Cingulata; family Chlamyphoridae; genus Cabassous; species Cabassous unicinctus. The sequence goes on from JAQZBX010070703.1 coordinate 14,209, forward strand.
TGAGCTGATATCGGTGGTGACAGATGGCCCAGCATTGACCCTGATTAACGGTGACACAGAAATATCTCCTACTTATGTCCAAGTTGGTGACCCTGGGTTCTGTTCTGTGCACCCCTGGTGGGGAGATGGGAAGGGGTGGCCCAAGACTGAACCTGCAGGATGAGTCCCATCCAGGTTCTCCCTGAAGCTTCAGATCCAGGTGCATCCATCTACCATCTGGACCCTGGTTGAAGGCCCTTGTGCAACAAGGTAGGAAAGGATGCCCATCCATCCACCACTTACACTCCAAACTCCCCTAGTACCCACACCCTTCTTATTACCAGGAAGCTTGGTGACAGATGCTTTGAAGACTTGCAGGGGCACCCTTCCCAGTGCTGAGTTGTCCTAACTCACTTAACTCTCAGGGAAATGCTCTGAGGTCTATGGCTTTTGAATCTGATTAAACTGAGGCACAGAGAACTTAAGTAAGTTGCAAAAGGACACACAGTCAGAAGGTGGCAGGTTAGGATTGGACTCTGGAATCTGGATCCTGAGCCTGTCCTCTAACTCGGATTCCTGCCACCCCTTGGATGAGCTCCCAAGAACACCCCACCTATTTTTAGGGATCCTGATGTGGTTCCTCCTGAACCCTCATCTCAGAGGCTCAGGGAAACTCTTCTTCCCTTTCATCACATGCTCAGATACTTGTGTATTTGTCACATGCCCACTTGTGCCTCTTTGTTGCCTCCACTGGATTGTTGGCTCTTCTCAAGGAGAAGAGTGTTGAGCACATGGTAGGGCTTAATCCATATTGGTGGGTGAATGTTGGGTGATGGATTTGTGGTTCTTCATGGTGAAAGCACCCACAGACCAGAGGGTGAAAGAACATTCAACCCTGCTTTTCCCAGAAGCAGTTTAGAAGTTGATTCCTTCTATAATTGTCTCTTTTGCCCACCCCTGCATTCACAGTCCCAAGACCCTGCACCCTCTCTTCCCCAGGTGCCTGCTTCACCCAACCTCCTGACCATCCCTCTGTCAAAACTGAGTCCAGGGCCCTGTATTTCTTCAGTTATGTCCATAGGACATCTGTGGTTCTCAAGGAACACAGGGCTGGGTCACTTGTTATTCATCCTTTAAGAATGGGAGTCTCAATCTTTGGAAGGCTCTCTGGTGACAATC
>JAQZBX010070704.1:0-15366 GCA_029593785.1 Cabassous unicinctus
AAAAAAAAAAAAAAAAAAAGACTTTATTAGAGATGATGGACACCTTATTTAGAAAAGACATGCTGTGGCCTCAGTAACTGAAAGATCAAGTATAGACTTTTAAATAAGCTAGACACTATTTTGAAACTTCAATAATAATTCAAAAAGTATGCTATGCTGTCCCAAAAAAGGCATTTTCTTAACCCCCATTACATAACATAATTTAAGATATAAAGGACTTATACACAGAAAACTACACAGCACTGTTAAAGGAAATCAAAGAAGACTTAAATAAATGGAAGAATATTCCCTGTTCATGGATAGAAGACTAAACATCATTAAGATGTCTATCCTACCCAAACTCATATACAATTTAATGCAATCCCAATAAAAACAACACAGCATTTTTTACTGAACTGGAAAAACTATGAAATTTATTTGGAAGAGCAAGAGGCCCTGAATAGTGAAAGACATACTGAAAAAGAAAAATGATGGGGGAAGATGTGGCTCAAATGGTTGGGCATCTGTCTCCCATATGGAGAGACCTGGGTTTGATCCCAGGGATCGCCTGGTAAAAATAAAGAAAAATACAGAAGGCACGTGGGCCGCCAGGTCCCGCATGCAGGTGCACCACCAGGCCCCGCCTAACCATGCAGCAAGATGATGATGTAACAGGAGAGTGACACAAGAGAGAGCCAAGATGAGACGCACCGAAAACCAGGAACTAAGGTGGCGCAGGCGGTAGGACACCTCTCTCCCACATTGGAGGTTCCCAGGATAGAACCCCGGCGAAGACTGGAGGAGAAGGATGAGAGGAGAGGGCAGGAAACAAACACAGAGAATTGCCCAGCGAATGGACACAATAACAACAAAAAATGTGGGGAGGGGTGAAAATGGATAAAAGTAAATAAATAAATCAAAGAAAAATGAAATCAGAGAAATCGCACTACCTGACTTTATAGCATACTACAGGGGGCGGATGTGGCTCAAATGGTTGGGCATCAGTTTCCCATATGGAGGGACCTGGGTACGATCCCTGGGACCTCCGGTAAAATGAAGAAAAATATAGAAGGTGTGCGGGCATGCCATCAGGCCCTGCTTGCGGGTGAGGCCCCAGCTCCCCCTGAACCACGCAGCAAGATGATGACATAAGAGAAGACAGACGGAAGGGAGAGCCAAGACGAGATATGCCAAAAACCAGGAACTGAGGTGGCACAGTTGGCAGAATGCCTCTCTCCCACATCAGAGGTTCCCAGGATCGAATCCTGGGGAAGACTGGAAGAGAAGGATGAGAGGAGAGGGCAGGAAACAGACACAGAGAATTGCCCAACGAATGGACACAAAAACAGCAAAAACGGGAGAGGGGGGTTGAAATGGATAAAAAGAAAATAAATAAATAATTTTAAAAATATACTACAAAGCTACAGTGGTCAAAACTGCATGGTATTGGCACAAGGATAGACTTACTAACCAATGGAACCGAATTTAGAGCTCTGATATAGATCCTCGCATATACAGTTATCTGATATTCGACAAGGCCAGCAAGCCCACTCAACTGGGAGAGAATGGCCTCTTCAACAAATGCTGCTGGGAGAACTGGATATCCATATCCAAAATAATGAGAGAGGAACACCATCTCACACCTTATACCAAAATCAACTCAAGATGGATCAAAAATCTAAATACAAGAGCCAAGACCATAAAGACCTTGGAAGATAATGCAGGGAAGCATCTACCAGATCTTGTAATAGGAAATGGCTTCATGAACTTCACACCCAAAGCACGAGCAGTGAAAGAAAAAATAGATAAATGGAACCTCTTCAAAATTAAAACATTTTGTACCTCGAAGGAGTTTGTCAAGAAAGTGAAAAGACAGCCTACCCAATGGGAGAAAACATTTGGTAATGATACATTTGATAGGAGCCTAATATCCAGCATATATAAAGAAATCCTATATCTTGAAAATAAAAAGACAAACAACCCATTTAAAAAATGGGCAAGCGATTTGAACAGACACTTCTCCAAAGAAGAAATACAAATGGTTAAAAAACACATAAAAAGATGCTCAACATCACTAGCTGTTAGGGAAATGCAAATCAAAACTACAATGAGATACCATCTTATACCCATTAGACTGGCAGCCATTTAAAGAACAGAGGACTACAAGTGTTGGAGAGGATGTGGAGGAATGGGAACCCTCATTCACTGCTGGTGCGAATGTAGAATGGTCCAGCCATTGTGGAGAACAGTTTGGCTGTTCCTCAAAAAACTAAATATAGATAGGCCATATGACCCAGAAATTCCACTGCTAGAATTTCAGAAGAACTGAAAGCAAGGACACAAATAGATATATGCATACCAATGTTCATAGCGGTATTATTCATTATAGCCAAAAATTGGAATCAACCAAAATGCCCATCAACAGATGAATGGATAAACAAAATGTGGTATATACATACAATGGACTATTACTCAGCTATAAGAAGGAATACAGTACTAACACACAGGATAACGTGGATGAATCTTGAGGACCTTATGTTGAGTGAAGCAAGCCAGGCATTGAAGGACAAATATTACACGACCTCTCTGAAATGAATTAAGCAAATCGAGCCAACTCAGAAAGCTAGAGTCTGGAAGACAGGTTTACAGGAAATAGGAAGGGAGAAGAAGGTAGTGAGCCAATGCCCATACGGGTGAAATCTTTGATAAGGTAGAAGTGAGTAGTTGTGCCGTAAAGAGATATGATAGGGGTGTAAGGATACTATTGGGTTGAGTGGTACAAGCTTGACAGTGGGGTAGGGTGGGGAGTATGGGTGGGATGGTCCAAGGAACTTGGAGGAGGGTTGGGGGAGGGAATAGGTGAACACTGGGGATAGGTGGGTGCGTGGGTGAAACTACAATGTTGAGAAAACTCTACTGGCAATATGACAAGGAAGCGTTACCGGTTTAGGGTGTTGAATGGGGGAGGTATTTGGGACAGGGCACACCTGGGACAGTGTTCTAGAGAATGTGATCATTTTGTCATAGTGTGCTGTATCAGTGGGGGGAGACCCACATAATGAGTGGGAAGGAGTTGGACTCCCATGCTGGGGCGGCCTGATATGTTCTCAAACAGAGGTGGGGGGGTGTCTCTCAAGATAGGGGAGGACAGACTAATGTGTCCAGCCCTCGGTGTTGTTGCAAGTATCTAAGAATCTTGTCCTTCAAGGAGTGAAGCTTGGTGGTCTCCGTGGGCCCTGAGGGGAGGGGGAGGGAGGAAGAGAAAAGATTGAAGAGGGGGTATATGGGGGCAATGGAAGTGTTCTGCATGATCATGAAATGATGCATACAGGCCATGTTAAATTTCATCAAAAAATTATAAAAGTGTATGGTCTAAAATGTAAACTATAATGTAAACCGTTGACCATGGTTGGTAGCTATGTTTCAATACTTACATGTATCATCCACATGTAAAAAGATTATTAATAGGGAAGGGGGAAAAGGGGGAGGACGTTGGGTATGTGGGAGTCCCCTATATTCTATATGTAACCTTACTGTGACCTAAAACTTCTTTGAATATATATTTTTAAAAAGTAATACACTGGGGAAGAAATGGAAGAAAATGCCACTGTACATACAGGACAACTGATATTACAGTGATGAAAGGAGAAATGTCAAAAAAATTTAATTTTTTTAATGTTTTTCATTTTTTTTTAATCTCAATCTTTTTTCTTTATTTTAGTTTTAATTTCTCTAAATTATTATGTATTTTATTTCTTATGTTTAAACCTATCATTATTATTTCACTTTCCTATTAATCGAATTTGGTAATATTCTTGGCTTCATTTTTGAAGGGGTTTTGGGTCACAGAAGGGTTACAACTATGGCAGGGGAGGATCAATGGGATGGGGTGTCAGTGATGGGAGATACAAGGGAGGAAGTTCACCTGGGCATACATATAAGGTATATAAATATGTTCAAATGTTCATGGAGCATTGCCACAGTGGGTGGAGATTCACACAAGTGAAAGATTATTGAATTCCCATCCTGGGGAGCACTGCCACATTCTCTAATGGAACAGCAACAATTCCCCAAGTGCAGGGGCAATGACTAGTGAAGAAGGATGTTCCATTGATGGGCCCTTGATGTTGACAATGATGCTTGTGAGCCTTTTGCTCTTGAATTTCCAACTTAGCCTAGTGTTGGAGAGTGCCTAAGAGTTGCCTCCTGATAGCCTCCTTGTTACTCAAATGTAGCCTCTCTCTAAGCCAAACTGAGCATATAAATGCAATACCTTCCCCCTGGTGTGGGACATGACTCCCGGGGATGAGCCTTCCTGGCACCAAGGGATTACTACCAAGCACTGGCTGGTGATACAACGGGAAAAAGACCTTGAATAAAAGGGGAAACAGTAAAGACAAATGAGTGTATATGGCTAAGAGACTTCAAAGTGAGTCAGGAGGTCATCAGAGAGGTAACACTTATGCATGTCTCAGCAGGATCTCATAGATGGCCAAGGTAGATACTACCCCAAATAGTGGGGATCCTGAGGGCTCTGGAGACAGCCGGGACCTACGGTCATGGCAGATAGCTCCAGAGTTTGGTGCCTTGCCAGTGGGCCTACTTTGGAGTTTGTGCTCCCAAGTATGACAGAGTTGGACTCAGATGTGACTTCTCTACACATGCCTCTTCTGTGCCTTTTATTTGAACCTATAGTTGGTGCTGGAGTTGGTAGGTGTACGTCCAAGAGATTTTAATCTCTGGGCTGTTCTATGTGTCAGCTGGGCCCTGAAATTCAATGGAGTTGCAATACCTACTCTCCAGTTCATTGGAGTCACCCAGGACAAATAACAAGGAGATAATGATGGACAACAACCATCCCAAGAAACCAAGAGAGTCTACAACTGCAAGCAAGAGAGTCCCATCCATCTGCCCCATGGGATCAAAGCCTCCTCTCAATTAGAGGGGGAGTGGGCAACACCATCCCAGAATCCTCAGGATTAGGGAATGAACTATGGACTAAAGTAGACTTACTGGTATTCTACTATAGACTTATTGTGATTCTAACAATGGAAGAAACTATATCATTCATGTGGAGGCAGTGGCCACTAGAGGTTCTGAGGGCAGGGAAAGGGAAATAGAGGTGAAATATGGGGCATTTTGGGGACTTGGGAATTTTCCTGAATGACATTACAATGACAGATAAGGGCCATTACATAACTTGCCATAACCTACAAAATTCTACAGGAGAGAGTGTAAACTACAATGTAAACTATAATCCATGCTTAGTGGGAATGCTCTAAAATGTTTTCATCAATTGTAAGGAATATACCACACTAATGAAAGATGTTGTTAATGTGGGAAAATGTAGGAAGTGGGGCATTATGAAAATCCCCTATATTTTTATGTAACATTTATGTAATCTAAATACCTTTTAAAAAAATAAAAATAAAAATATAAATAAATAAAAATAAAAACTGTGCAATTTTTTTAAATAAATAAATAAATAAATAAATAAATAAATAAATAAAATGATATAAGATATGAACTCTTTGAATTATGGCACTCTTATATCCAGAGATCATTTCTTGGTTCTAGTCTAACCAAGAGGAGATGAGTTTAAAAATAAAATTTTTTGTTCAAATTCCAACCATCAAAGATCAATGTTAGCAGGAGGCACTCAGAGTAGTTTACAGAGACAAAGAAGAATTTTGCAGATCAGAAGAATATCTGGGCCAATTCAGAGCAATGATTCAGACAGCTGAATGTTTTAGCCAGTGCAAAGAAAGGGTGGCTAAACCTCAGGCTGTATTCCATTATTTTACTTATATGTGTGCATCCTTGCTGTAAATTCTGTCATTTAATGCGAAAGTTATATTTTACATTATATAAATATAATGTAAAATATATTGAAATGAATAATGAATAATGAAAACGTGAAGTATCAGGAGACCACCATATGCTGAGTTTGGGAAAGAGGTAGGGCTTTACAAATATAAACTCAAAGCCAATATAAATAGCTGTGATCATCTTGTTATTCATACTTAATAGACATTTTCCTCTAGTAATTTCATTGATATTAATCATATGCATATATTTTTTTACACAAGGGTTTCTACATTTACACAGTTCCTAGTAATTTTTTTTTAGTTCTTTAAATATATTTGAGAATCATTACAAACCACAAGACTGTGAGGAATTGCAGAATTCATCAGACTGATGTGACGACACATATGAATATAGAACCATACAGTGTTTTTTTTTAATTCAACAAGCATGTCATAAACAAAATGTTCTGATTTATGATGTCAGGTAGATGAAGTCAATTAAAGTAAGTTTAACTGTAAAAAATATACAAGGTCAGAAACTTTAACTGTGCAATTAAGTTAAACTGGGAAATTTTCTGAAAGCCAAATTCATATTATCTTACTTGGTCTCAAGATTCTGATCCCATATACTTTATACTGCCTCCAGGGAGTTTTAATGTAGAGTCAATGCAGTAACCACAGATAAAGTATATGCTAAATACAGACTTGCAAATTAAAAGAAATAATCAAAATAAATAAAGCAATTTCATTTAGCCAAAAGAGAATAATTTCGCTTTGTGCTTGTTTGTTGTTATTTTATTTGTATATTTAAATAATTATAAGAGGTTAAAAGACACTTATCTTAAAATTATCTAAGCATAATATTTCTAACTAATCATAATTAGAGACCAAAAAACTAAAACAGATACAGGGTATCATTAAAGAGCACAGGATCACCAGGGTTTGAGTCCTGCTCTTTCACATATTAGTTGAATGATCTTAAGCAAGTTACTTAACTATTTGGAACTAGTGTTCACATTTCTAACATGGGAAAAATAACAACACCTACTTCACAGAGTTCTTGTTAGATAGTAAGATAAAAATGAATCTGAATATAATTTTGTAAAACTTGAAAGCAATATATGAGTTATTAAGTAGTCATAATTTTGATTGAGAGGCAAGCTGTTGAACATTTAGTATAATAAATCTGCTTCTTTTTATTTATAGGTCTTAATTAAGAGATTTTTTAAATTAAATAAACATTCACATAAGTAAATTGTGTAACTACTGATCTCCTCCCTTTTAACAAGCTTCAATATAACTTGGAGGTGATGACAGGTAATATAGTTTATGTCCAAAAGTGATGTCTTATTTTTTAAATGTATGTTTTCTTATACTTGCTAATCTTGCCTTTAGTGGGTATTTTGCTCAATTAACAAATCATACATGGCTTCCAATTAAACCTTATGAATAGACCTTATTAGTAGAATGAAAGATATTTATTAAAATTTTAAATTAATCTTAAATCTTTTCTTTTTTATTTGGTAACCATAATAATGATGTAATACATTCCTTCTTAGTGGTGAATAATAAATTACCATTTTGTTTTTTTCTGTTTTCATTATCTCAATCAAATATAATTAAAATATAGAACAAGCACAACAATCAAAGGAAAATACTTGCAACAAGCCATACCTAGTAATAAGAACTGCATTATCATGGTGGGCAATCCCATTTTCTGGAATGGTGTTTCCATCACTTTGGTGAGAGAGAATGGATTTCTGCCATTTACAGAAGCTATCGAGGGACTTGTCTGCATGGTGGTTTATCTCCAAGTTTGGCTGTAATACAACATGCATACCAGAATTGTTCCAAACAAATTACTAAGGTCAGTTAAAACATTTGAAGACTAAAAGTGGGACTATAATTAGAAGCAGTGGTTTCTAGGAATAATCTTTTGCCAATTTTTATCTCTATAAAATCTGACCTAGAGTTCATTTAGTTTATTATTGAATAGACATTCTTGCCAGTTCCAGCTTTAATGATACTGTGAATATATGTGAGATTATCAGCATAAAAAAACAACTATAACCGTTATTATAAAGTTTGCTATGCAGATGCTCATCCTTATACTGAAATATGTAGCTAATATACATATATAAAGCTTTAACATGACATAAGAGGTATAGTCTTGTAAACTATTTAAATCTTACTTAATATATTAAATGCTTAGAGTTGAAAATCATACTCAACTAAAACTGCCTAGGAGGAGCAATAATAAAATAAAATTTTCTATAATATATAATATTATAATTTGTGTGTTAAGAGTTTTAGATTTATAAATTAACTCATTCTTACCTGATCTTCTGTGAGAACAATTAAGCGGGCCACTATAATATTCACAACGTTTCCTAGGCTGGAATCACGGTAAAGTTTGGCAACCTGACCTCCAGAAAATAAGAAAAGACAAAGTCAGACAAAAATCACAGCGTGACACCTTGATATGATTTTAAAGAGTGGTAATACAATATTCCATGAATTTAACCACTGTGCATATAAAAAAGGTTATATTCCCCCTTATTATTTAGAACTCTAAGATGCCTTGGTACAAAGGTTTTTTGTACCAGTGTACCTCAAGAAATATTTTCTCCTAGAAGTGAATTCAACATAGTAGTAAGAAGGGGAGGTAATATTTTAAGTTAAAGAAAATTCCCTAAACAAGATTTAACATGACCCATTAAAAAAGTCATATTATTTGAAAACAGACAATAAAGTCACTTTTAAATTTAGCTTCTATAGATCTGAAACACTAATAGATTAATCCTCATTTTAGACAAGTGAATTCTTAAAATCATTATTTTATTTCATAATAAAAATCTATGACATTTGTCAAAAACCAAAACAAACAAATACAATATTACATAGAGGGATCAAACTTACAATATTCATTACACTCAAAATGTAATGTTCAATGTCTTTGCGGCCATGATAGCCCACCATCATTTTGTCTGCCACAACCAATGTCTCCACAAATCGCTCAATGCTTACTGATCTCTTCGGTCTGTGATGGATATATGTGTCATTAATTGGTAATGAAGAAGGAAAAGCAGATGTAGTATTCAGCCACCAAGGTGTGCCACTTCTTGTGAGGTCTACAATAAAACAATTGACCAATTCAGATAGGTTTGCTAATTAAACTTAATTACTTATAGATCTTTCATGTTGATGTACTTATAAAATCTGTAACATTAAGATATTTCAAAGTAAGGGAAGAGGATAAGGTAGTGCAGTAGTGAGAAAATTAAACTCCTTCAAAATTTCAAAATAATCTTGTTTCAGAAAAAAATGAAACAATAATAATGTTCAACTGCTCATGAAAACAAAACAAAATAAATCTAAGAAACTACTTAATAAAAAAAGAATTTTCAAATAATCACTTCATATTATTGCAGTGAGTAGTTATATCATATATATATATATTAATTTAAAATACAAACTGTGGCAGTTTGATATAGTTATGAATTCCAAAAATAGATATGGATTATGTTTGTAAGCTGGTCTGTTCTCTGGGCGTGATTAAATTATGATTAGGGCTTTGACTGGGCCACGTCAGTAGGGCGTTGAGTCCCCGTCCCTTGGTGGATGGGGACTCAGAGATAAAAGATGTGGCAAAGGACAGAGTTGGAGTTCCGATGCAGAGTTTTAATGCTGGAGCCCGGGGAAGTAAGCACACAGAGGAGCTTGGTCGTGAGGAAGGAGAGAAGGCCCCGGGAAAAGAGACAAGCCATTCACCTGATAGTCTACAGTTGGCCTTGTAGACGCAAGCCTGAGCCCAGAGAGAAGCAAGCCCCTGGAAGAGAGAAACCCAGGAAGCCTGAACTCTTGGCAGATTTTGGCAACCATCTTGCTCTAACACATGGCAACAAACTTTGGTGAGGGAAGTAACTTATGCTTTATGGTGTGGTAACTGTAAGCCTCTACCCCAATTAAATATCCTTTATAAAAGCCAACAGATTTCTGGTATTTTGCATCAGCACCCCTTGGGCTGACTAATACACACAGTAAAAAAAATCATTTAAAGAGGTAGGCAACTAAAGTATTGACTTCCAAAATAGCCTAAGAGAGACTATAGGTATTACAGAAATGTAATCCTAAAATGCTTTTGAGCCTTTATTTTGAAGTAAGGTATTTTTATTAAACTATCTCAGAGTCAGTTGTACTGCTCTAGAAATCCCAATTCTAAAACAATGTGAATTTTTTTTTCACTTAGTTTTGTAGTCTACAAGCATTTATACTGGCACAGTAACCAAATATCTTTTTCAAAGCCTAGAGATAAGTGGCACTAGAATAATTGAAAGATCATGATTCCAGCACAACTTGCACAACAACAGTTTAGTTTGGATTATAGTTTATCCTATGTTTTTTTAGATATTTGGTCCTTCAGTACACAGTAAACCTTTTAAAGTACTAAGGCATTTGTAGACACTAATGTCATTTATATTCATCCTTATTAAATGAACTTGAGCAGGTAGAAGCCTTCTGCATACTTCACTTTCATATCTTTTTACTGGATAGGAAATTATCCTCATCTCCACTTATTGAGAAGTTTAATGAGGAAAAAATAAATTAATATGTATGATATACCTTACAGAGAGTGGCACTATTCTCTATTTTTCCTAACTTCTTTACCCTCTCCCTTTTAAAAATTACATTGAGTAGATGTTATAAATGTTAAGAAATAAAAGATGTAAATGACCATGAGAAGAACTACTTTTAAAACTCATATAAATTCTATGTGCCTTTATTCCTAAAAGCCAACAAGACAGAGACATAACATTTTTTTTTTTTTTAAGATTTATTTTTTATTTATATGTTTCCCCCCCGCTGCTTGTGCTCACTGTGTCCATTTGCTTTCGTTTTTCTGTGTCTGCTTGTCTCCCTTTGTTGCATCATCTTGCTGAGCCAGCTCACCGCGCCACGCAGGCCAGCTTGCCTTCACCAGGAGGCCCCAGGAATCGAACCCGGGGCCTCCCATATGGTAAACAGGAGCCCAACCAATTGAGCCACAGCCACTTCCCGTAACACTTCTTATTTCAATGGTACATACTCCAGACCATCAGAAAGTGTCTTTACATCCAGTTGTGGCCCTCATGACCCCTGCTTCCAGATGTTCACACCCTCATATGATCACCTCCCTTTCAAGTGTGAGCAGGACCTGTGACCTGCTTCTAACCAATAAAATATAACAAAGAAGATGGGATGTACATGATTACATGTATATTATTACATCATTAGGTTACAAAATATTGTAGCACACATCTTACTGAAGTCTATCTCTTGCTGGCTTGGAGGAAGCAAGCAGCCATGTTGGTAAACACACACACATGCACACACAGGCATGTGTTTATATACACACATACCAAATGAATGAAACCAAGAGAAAGAATATCTTCAGTTTCGTTTAGAAAATTAATCCATCATGATTAGCTAGATTTGAGATGAACATGATTAGCTCATCTCAAAAGGATACCTATATTCTAAAATTGTCAACTGACTGCTTGATGCTAAGTTTAATGATCCACAAGAAACATCTTTTTTGTCTAGAATGGAATACATGATTGATTTGTTTTGTTTTGTTTTAAAATAAAGGTTAGTTGTTCTTCAAATGGAATGTGCTTTATTCAATTTAAATTTGGATAGAGTGTAGAATAGTAAAGAAAACATTCCTCCATAAACATATACAATATAATAATTTTCCCCAATACCAAATATATGGCTCTCTTTGCCATCTGAAACAAGATTTTAATTTTTTGATCAATCCCAAAATATTTCTGAATATGTACAGCCAGTCAAGACTATTTCATTGCCTTATAGTTTTCCTTCATAGCACTTATTACTTCCTGATATTTAGCCATGTATTTATTTGTTTGTTTACTTCTTTAGTTAACTGTCTGTCTCCTCTCACTAGAATGTATGCTCCATGAGAGCAAGGACTTTTTCTGCTTTATTAATTGCTTTATCACCAGCACCTAGAATAGCCTGGTATATACATGCTATATGAACATTTACTTAATAAATATATACATATACAATGCATGTATAGAGATATAGCAATATCTATATGAACAGACTGGAAGAATATTTAGTTATCTCTGAGTAGTCGTATAAGTACTTTTCATTTTCCTTTCTTTTTCTTTGTTGTTTCCCTATATTTTCTAAATTTTCTACAAAGAATAGATACCAATTTCATAAGAAGAAAACATTGATTGTTTTGAATCTAAGATGAGAAAAATCATATCTGAATAAGAGATACACATACCCATTGTCAAAAGGGTTTTTGTACCTTATATCTTGATATAAACTTGAGTTCCTGTTAACAGGTTAACTGGCAATATATGCCTATAAATTCTCTTCTCTCACTTGACCTTTGAACTACATCAATGAAATACATACTTCATTGAATATATATTTGCACTTATAGCCTAAATTTTGTTAAATATAAAATAAACTTATTTCCGTAATGTTTAGTTTCATTACTCAATACAAAGACCAAACCATTTTTCATTTTCATTATTGTGGTAGATTAAATCATGTACTCCAACAAAAGACACATTCTTAATCTTAATCCAGGTTCCTGTGGTGTGAGCCCATTTGTAAATAGGACCTTTTGAAGATGTGTTATCAATTAAGGTATGGACTCATTTATGAATGGGATTTTCTGAAATCCTATTTAGGTGTGGCCAACTTGAATTTGGGCCTTAATCCAGATTACTGGAGTCCTTATAAAGAGAATGTAGAAGTCAGAGAAAAACACAGAAGGAGATCAAGGTGATTGCCATATGACAAAGGCAGAGATGCAAGTCAATGAACCCCAAGGATTGCAGGAAGCCATCACCAGAATGCTACAGACTTTTTCCAAGAGAAATTATGACCTTGATTGGGACTTCTGGTCTCTAAAACTGTGAACCAATAAATTTTTGTTGTTTAAGCCAAACCACTATGTGATATTTGTATAGCAGTTCTAGCAAACTAAGACAATTATTTACTATGAAATTTTATTTCATTTTTTATCTGGATTCACTTTAAATGACCTTTTTCTAGTATCAATTTTTCTCAACCAACAAGGACATAAAAGCCTCAGAGATTATTCAAAAAGAGAGTATACAGAATGAGAACTGTCAATTGAGGAAAGATTGTAAAAGAAAATTTACACTTGAGGCAAAAGAAAAGGAGCCCATGAAGAACATGGAGAAGAGACAAAATAATGATGCATTCACTAACTTACAAGGCAACCAATTCCACTTTTTACTAAATCTTCTTGTTGACAAACACTTCTTTGCATCAGGCTAAAATCTGCCTCTAATTACTAAAACTACATCAACAAATCTAATGTTTTGTTTTATATAATAACACTTTAAAAATGGAAACAGCCATCCTGATAATAATGAGAGCTACAATTTGACTGAGTACTAATGTGTGCTGGACACTGAAAGGATCACTTAGAGAGGTTCGGTAATTTGTCCAAAGCTATATCAAAGCCAATGTTATTTGCACTATGTTATATCCCCCTTCTCCTAAGTTTTCTCACTTTTACACTTGTTCTCCCAACCTCTAGTCTTGCTCTTCTTTAATTCAGTCTCCATAATGCTGCCAGAGTAATCTTTCGAAAACACAAAATTGATCATGCCATTTCTCTTGCTTAAAACCTTTTAATGGATTTCCAAAGCACTCAGGATAAACAAACTTTTTAACATGGCTTACAAGTCCTTTGTGATTTCACCCCTTATCTCTCCAGCTCCACCTCACACTTCCACTCTTCCCAAGCACTATGAACCCCACTCCTACCCCTCGAACCCATATTCTAATATCCAATCATATGAACCTTTAATACCTGGAATATGACATGCTCTCTCAGCTCAGGTCTTTGTAAATGTTATTTCTTCTATGTGGAACACTACTGCTACCTCTACTTTTGCCCAGCTAATTCCTCTTGCTCCCTCAGGCCTCAACTTAGAAGTTATTTCCTCCAGGAAACCTTCCTTGACCACTAAAGTCTAGGTTTGCTGTCTGTACTATGTAGTTCTATAGTATCCTAACTCAATTCTGTCATTACCTTTGAATTCTACTTTAAGATCCTTCAAGTTTTATCCAAGAGTCTGGATTCCTGGTAGCAGCACGAAAACATCAGGCTATCCAAACAGCACTGAAATAAAGCATATGGGGTCGCATGCATGCTCCTTGGAAGGGCCTGTCCCAGTAGGCTTTGCCCTATCACCACAGCGTCCCCACCTGGCTGAAACTGACGTCTGATGACATGAAGGAACAAACCTACAAACTGGCCAAGAAAGACCTGACTCCTTCACAAATCGGTGTGACCCTAAGAGACACACATGGAGGTGCACAAGTACGTTTTGTGACAAGCAATAAAATCTTGAGAATTCTTACGTCCAAAAGACTTGCTCCTGATCCTCCTGAGGATCTTTACCATTTAATTAAGAAAGGTGTTGCTGTTCGAAAGCATCTTGAGAGGAACAGAAAGGATAAGGATGCTAAATTCCATCTGATTCTGATGTGAGGGCCGAATTTACCGATTGGCTCGATATTACAAGACAAAGGGAGTTCTCCACCCCACCCCCATTTGGAAATACAAATCATCCACAGCCGCTGTCCTGGCTGCATAAATTTGTCTTTGTTCTTAGGAAATACTCATTGCTTAACTAAGAAAAAAAAAGTGTATGGGACACTTGTGCATGAAAGTTATAACTATTATCTAGCTAAAATAATGTGTATTTTCCCCTCAAAGAAAAACAACATCAAATTTACAGAGACCTATATTTTTAAAACTTCTCAAAGATCTTCTAAAGTTGACTTTAAACTACTGGTTCTTCTAAGAGCATTCTAAACACTGTAATTCTAATACTCAAATTCCTATTTACTTTATTATTAACCTTACCATAATTGCAAGAACAGAAAGTGTCAATACAATACAATAGGCTTTAGGGAAGCGGGTGTGGCTCAGTGGATAGAGCCCCGTTTACCATGTGGGAGGCCCGGGTTCGCGTCCCGAGGCCTCCTTGTGAGAGCACGCCGGCCTGAGCGGTGCCGTGGGCTGATGAAGCAACCTCATGGCAGGCAGCGGGTGTGGCGCAATGGATAGAGCACCCGTTTACCATATGAAAGGCCCCGGGTTCGCTTCCCGGCGCCTCCTCGTGAAGGCAGGCCTGCTCCCGCGGTGCCGTGGGCTGATGCGGCAAGACCTCACAGCAAAGGGGAGATAAGCAGACACAGAGAAGACACGCAGTGAATGGACACAGCAGCACAAGCAGCAAGGGGGGGGATAAGTAAAATAAATAAATCTTTAAAAAAAAAAAAAAAAAACAATACAATAGGCTTTCTAAAAGCCACACACTCACTCACCTGAAACCCCACAATGAGAGTGATCATACATATGCCGTTGTTGCAGGGTAGATTTTTTGTAAATAACATGAGGATGGCCATTTTCATAATTAAAATGCTTGGAATCCTCTGTGGTATTCTTTAAAGGTTCAATAAAGTATTCTTCATCTTCTGTAGCAATAACACCATGCTTAAAAAAAAAAAA
>JAQZBX010070705.1:0-15367 GCA_029593785.1 Cabassous unicinctus
TGTACTTCTTGCACTTTAATAAGTTGGTTGCAAAGATTTATTAGTTAGGGTTCTCCAGGATAATGAAACTAGCAGAAGATAGATGATAATAGATGTTACACAGATAGATAGATAGAGTTAGATAATGTATACATGCATATTCAAGTATATGTAAATATTAAGAGATTTATAATAGGATTAGGCCCATGAGAGCATGGAGATTGGTGAGTCCAAGTTCTGTAGGGTAGACCAGTCAGTAACTCAATGAAGGTAATGTTGATTTCCCCCACAGAAGGTGCACTTTGGAAATTCCAATGAATGTGATGAAAAATCTCCAGGAAAAGATGGATACCTGAAACAGATAGAAATTCTTCTTTCTGACTAAAAAATTCTCAGTGTTCTCTTTAAGTCTCCACAGATTGGATAAGGAGACTCCTGTCATGGCTGAAGGCAATCTGCATTATTGATTGCAGACGATATCCGCCATAGATGGAAGCAACAAACTAATTGTTTAAATCCAGCTAAAAAACCCTCATAGTAACAATCAAGCTAATGCTTGCCTCACTCAACAACTGGACACCATAACACGGCAATGTAGACACATGAAATTAACCATCACAAGCCACACTTAAGAAACTTATCACCCATACACTTCTCCTTATATGATACTTAATTTCTAAATAAAGTCAATAACATAGACATACTTTGACCTAACATAATTCATCTGTCCTGCATACTACCAAAAATGCACTAACACTGTCCCAGAAGAGGATGCAAGAACTTAGGTAATATTATTATACTTTATATTTTGTAACTTAAATATAATAACATAAAATTAATACAATTTATTTAATATAACATAGGGATGAGAGAGAGATAAAGCAAAGATATTTGCTTTATGTGTATATACAACCATACCCACCACAAAATAAGGAAGAAATAGCTCCTCACTTTTGCACCTGCTGATGTACTCTTAGCTCATATTTAAAACTATCTCCTTCTTCTATCCATGCCATGTTGAATGTACCTTCAGCAAGCATCTCAGCTGCTCATGGCAATTTGCCTCATTAAAGGATCCAATTCTTCAATCCTGACTGAGCGGGGCTTTAGTATTCTTCATGGGATTTGTTGTTGCAGTATTACATTGACTTTAACCACGCCACATGGTAGTTTTGTGAGAAGCCTTATAAACAGGATCATTCAATACAGCCAGTAGAGTAACTCTATTCTCTACCAGTTTATTCAGAGGCACAAGGAGCCCAAAGTAGTCTGCTGGGAATCTTCTCCTCCAGTTCAATGGAAACATTGTTTTGTCTCCTGGTGGGAGCACTCTTCTTTTTGGAAAATAGACCTCTAGGCCAGCAAAGCATAAGGTTGAAGATACAGGAAGCAAAAGTTTTCTAATGATTAATAGGGGTAATATAGTGAATGGTGCCTTATTTCATTATAATTTCCTTATAATTTCCCTTATTTCCTAAACCTGTGAATCCTATCTATGGGAGAAACAACACCATAGAATGGATGCTAATTCACAGCCTCCTGGAGAACATTGCCTGGTGCTGCAAAGTATTACCACACAGCTACTACAATAATTGTGTCTTCCAAAGGCCATTTCACCATTATATCAATCCAACTGCTTCAGGATGATTGGGAACATGGTAAAACCCATGAATTCCATTAGCATGTGCCCATCACCACATTTCATTTGCTGTTAAGTGGGTTCCTTGATTAGAAGCAACGCGGGCTGGAATATCATGATGGTCAAAGGCATTCTGGAAGCACACAGATGGTAGTTTCACAGAAGCACTGCATACAAGGAAGACAAATCCATATCCAGAGAACAGTTTTTTTCTGGTAAGAAAAAGCTCTGGCCCTTCTATTATGAAAGGCGGCTGATGTATACAACTTGCCACCAGGTATCAGGATTATCACCTCTGGTATAGTGCCATACCAGGGACTGAGTACTGGTCTCTTCCCGTGGAAGATTGGGCACTAAGATATGGCTTTAGCTAGGTAAACCTTGGTGAGTAGAAATTCATAATGCTGAACCCATACATAACTCCCATTCCTACTACTATGGCCACTTTGTTCATCAGCTCATTGGTCAATGACAGAACAAGTCATCCTGCCTACAGATTATTAAAATCTTCCTCTGCTAAAGTCACCCATGGTGAACATTCAAATGGGAAAACACCTTGTATTTTTTCCCATTTAGAAAGGTCTATCCACATACTTTTCCTCCTAACATCTTTTTCACCAGTTTTCCAGTCATGTTCCTTCTGATTCCTTGACCATCCAGGAAAATCACTGGCCACAGCCCAGGAATCAATATACAAATGACACATGACTCCCAATTTTTCCTTCCAAGCAAGATGAATAACCAGGGCATAGCTAGATGTTTTGCCCACTGGGAGGATTTCCTTTCAACACTGCCCTATAAGAAAGGTCTAGAAAGGATCTGTAGTGCTGCAGCTGTCCACTTACAGGTGGCACCTGTAAAATATGCAGGATCATCTAAAAACAAGATGCAAATTTTCCTTTCTCAGTCAATTGGTTGTGGGGAGTTCCCCATGAGACCATCACTGCTGCCTGGGAAACAGAAGCAAGTGAGGCAGTAGGTGGAGCCATGGACATTTGGATCACTTCTTCCTGCAACTTATTTGTGCCATCAGGGACAGCATGAGCCAGATCTCATATATGCCATTTCCATTTTGTGATAGAATGCTGCTATGCACACCCTACTTTATGGAATCAGAAAATATCCAGTTCAATTGGGTAATCTGGTAACTTGGTGGCCCATGGTTATGAATATGTTCAGTTTTTACTAAGATCCAGTAGCAGGGTGAAACGTGATTCTCAAAAAGAAAGTAATTATCTACACAGGATTAGAGGGATTTACTCCAAATTCCTTGGGGGCAGTATTTTGATTCTACCATACAATTATGTCAAAGACTCGAAATGGCCTCTCTGTTTACTCCTGAATCTTCCATACCATTGAGTCATATGATCCAAGTGGCAGAGCAGCTTACACAGCATCCTCAAATGTTACAGACTCTCATCTTGTCCAAGTCATCACTCAAAACTAATAGCTTTTCAGGTCACTCTGTAAATGGGCTGGAATGCCACGCAGAAAGGAGGAATATGTTGCCTCCAAAATCCAAAGAGGCCAAACAGGAGTTTTCCCTCATTTTTGGTTGTAAGAGGAGCCAAATGCAAAAACTTACCTTTCACCTGAGAAGGGATATTTCAACATTCCCCATACTACAGGATGCCAAGAAATATCACTGTGATGGAAGGTCCATGAAATTTTATTGATTTTTCTGCCACCCTCTTATGTGCAAATGCCTTATCAGTATGTCCACAGTAGTTGCTACCTCTAGCTCACCAGGTCCAATCAAAATAATTTCATGAAAAGAATGGACAAAAGTGACGTTTTCAGAAGGGGGAGACAGTCAAAATCCCTTGGACTATATTATGACATAGGTCTGGAGAGTTGATATGCACCTGAGGTAGGGCAGTGAAGGGGCATTATTTCTCTCCTTGCCAGCTTAAAACAAACTGTTTCTGATGATCTTTACCATTAAGTATCAAAAAACAACATTTGCCAGATCAATAGCTGAATGCCAGGTGTGTTATTTTCCCAACTGTTAAAACAATACAATACATGTGTTGGCTTAAACAACTGGGAATTTATTGGTCCACACTTTTGAATCTAGGAGAAGTCCAAAATCATGGTGGCAGTAAAGCAGCACTTTGTCCCTGAAGACTGGAAGATGAGGTTGGCTGCCAGGAATCCTTGGGTACAAGAAGAATTTTCCATCAAATGTCAGTACATATGATGCTGTCATCTCCTTTCTCTTCTGGGTTCCTTTTCCTTCCAGCCTTTTCCTGTGGTGTTCCCTCTGTGGTCTTCTCTACAAGGCTTCCAGTAATAGGATTAAGACTCATCCTGATTCAGTTGGCTGCATATTTTCTAAAATAATATGCTCCAAAGGTCTTATTTACAATAGGTTCACACACAGGAATAGATTAAAATTAAGAACTTGTTTTTCTGGGATACATAATTCAACCTACCACACTTGGTACCAGGGATGTGTTACTTTGCTCAAGAAATGATACAACATATTGAATCACAGCTGCAATTGGAGTCAGCACCTGGTTAAGTTATGATAATCCACTGTTATCCTCAAAGTTCCATCTGTTTCTGCACACTCCAAATAGGAGAGTCGAAGGGGATCTGGTGGGAATCACAACCCCTGCATTCTTCAAGTCCTTGATGCTGTCATTAATCTCTGCAATCCTTTCAGGAATCTACTATTGCTTTTGTTTCACTATTTTGCTGGTTAGATGCAGTTCTAGTGGCTTCCACCTGGCCTTTCCTACCATAATAGCCCTCACTCCACAGATCAGGGAACCAATGTGGGGTTTCTTTTGGTTGCTGAGTATGTATATTTCAATTATACATGCTGGAATTAGGGAAATCAAACAGAATGGAATTAGTAACCCACTGGAATAAATGTAGAGAGAAACCTGAGCTAAGACTCCACTGACAACCTGACATCAATAAGCCCTGAAATTTACTGTGGGGTCACAGTGACATTTTGGGTCTCATGGAATTCATGACAGTTCAGAGCCAGGATCTAGTAATCCCCAAATGTCCAAACATTTCTGTATCCTCAACATAACATTCACCTCGATAAAAAGCTATTGGTCTATTTGGGGATTGCTGAAAAATTAACATTATAAATTTCTGGCAATATAATAGGCTTTTTTCCTACAACTCCTTGTCTTCACTTGTTTCAAGGAGTTCTGAGTTTATAAAGAACCCCAAGTTTTAGAATTGATAGAGGAGCTTGATTTTGTGTGTGTGTGATTCAAGTTAAGCTTTTGTTCACTTAATATAGAACTCTTCTCCTCATATATATCTAGTCAAAATCTAGTAGAATGCCCATCCATTTCACTTTTAGTCCCTCCAAGATCAAATAGTTGATGCCACATGTCTGTGAGCCAGAACATACTGATTACAGATTTGACTTTGTTGTCCATTAGCATAGTCACACCTACATTATCTTTGGCAATTAAGGGCTGTCACTTGGCTTTTGCCCACTCAGAATCTGATTTCCCCTGTTCTATTTAAAGATTAAAGTTCAGTGACAGCAGTTCCCACACTAATTTCTGATATACAGAAAAATGTCACCACAGGGCCCTTCAGGGTTAGGGATGATGGACCTTCTCCCACAAATTTATTCCTCAGAATTGTTGTTAAATATATATCCTCTGGGCATTTCTCTGTTGGGTGTGGAGGTCTTACATGATGAATCCACTCCAAATTTGCAATCTCTTTAAGCCTTTCATTACTCTCATCTACATTATACCATGGTAGTTCTGGCATTTCAACCTCACATGTTGTAGGCCTCTGTTTGGTTCATGCTTCAGCCAACCAATGAAACAATCTGATACAGCCCTTCTAACCCCTTGAGTTGCAAGACTGAGTCCAGAATTTCTGCTTTTTGGGTACATATCAATAAATTCAGCCTCGACCATCTTTTTGTTCCTCCCATCATTTTCACATCCTTCATATCCATTCCTACACATAATCTCCTGAATTCTCTCTGTACATTGGAAAACTCGTGTAGTTCTTTTGGAGTGCAACACATCTACCCCTGGTTCATACTTGGTACCTCAAGTTTTAGAGCAAAACTTGCTCTAAATTTTGGGACTTCATGCTAGTTTTAGTTCTGGAATAAAAGAGGTGTGACTTCAATGGGTCATGAGAGGAATTAGCTGTGCCTTGAAACCCGAATACTTCAGGGCATTCTACTAAATTTACACCTGGTGAAAGATGTTAATCTCTTAAACTGGGAGTAGGAAGTCTGATTCCTCAGGGCAGACTGGAGATCAAATGCCTGATTCCTCAGAGCAGAGCATTAAAGTTTTATCTGGCAAGGAAACTGAGCAGAATCTAGGTTTCAATGTCCCCATCTTTATCACAATCACCCATATGGATGCATTCTAATATTCAAAAAACCATTCTTTCATAATGGATGCCCTCAATTTAACAGGTGCCACTCTGAATATTAGTAACTGAATTTGCAATGGAATTCAGCCACTTACCCAATTAGACTAAGCACCTGGTTTTCAGAAATCTCAAGCCAGCAGCTACAAAAACTTAGAGTATCCTTCAGGGCACACATGGGAACTTTTATGGCCTTCAGGTTGTGCTTGAGATGCCATTTTGAAACCCTGAGCTCAACCTTTAACAATTTTTCTAGGAACAACCAGGCTTTATAATTTTTAACTTCAAAAAATTCAGTTAAAATTTCCAATACACTGTCTCCCAGAGGCTTGCCTTTCTTGAGCATTTGATTAGCAGTATTCAGTGGTGATATTTCATGAATCTCTATTGCAATTTCATGCCATGGAGTACCAGCATCTTCTAGATCACTGGAAATAGAGTCATGACTCCTTCTTAACCTAATCAACTAAGAGAATCATTGAAAACCAGAGAACAAACTCAGAAATTTCATCCATAAAATACTGTTTCTGAAAAATCACTCCTGGTATCAAATCTGTATTAGGATTCAACAGAAAAACAGAATTGTATTTACTATACAACTGGGCTTCTTCAACTATGGGAATTGGCAAGTCTGAATTCCATAGGGGAGGGACAAGTTGGAAACTTGATTAAGGTGACATCAGATTCCCCAGGAGAAGCTGGATGACTGAAACACAGATAGAAATTCTTCTTTCTGACTGCTGAAATCCTCAGTTCTTAGAAATTATGACTGCTGAAATTCTCACTTCTCCCTTGAAGGCCTCAAACAGATTGGATGAGGAGACTCCTCTCTTTACTAAGTAATCTACTTTTTTGATTGTAGTTGCAATCAACCCTAGATGTAATCAACTGATTAATGATTTCAATCCCTCTTGAAAATACTGTCACAGTAACAATCAGGTCAGAGTTTGCTTGTGCAAGAACTGTAACCTAGACAAGTGGATAAATGAAATTAACAATAAAAAATGTCTCCCTGAAATGAGAGAGAACCACGCCTGTTTCCATGGGTATGTTTGTGTGCATACTCTGTATTATATAAGACACATACTAGAATTTATGAAATAAAATACCCTGCTGTGATGACTGTACAAACCACTAAACAGGTATCTACTCACTTAAAGAAGAAAAAACTCAGATATTCATGCACAGTGACAAACACAGACAAACACATGGACACAAATACAAACACACACACACACACAAAGGTGGGCACAGTCAAACACAAACACACAAAAAGACAGACACATGCACACACACACAGACATAAACACAGAGACAAACCAGCATGCCAAAACATTCTCCTGGTGCCATGTTGATAACATGTTCTTCTCACCCACAGAAAAAATGATAGGCCATGATTGAGTACAATTCAAGCCTCCATCATATTACTTCCCCAAAATATTTAGAAATGGCACCCAGAAATTCCAGTTCCCAAAGGTTCTTGCATATGAAAACTAGGTGCTTCATTTGGGTGTGGCAGTTCTCTGCCCCTTGTTTAAGGATATATAAAAATCTGCTATATACCCAGTGGCCACTGGACACATTCGGGGCAGGAAGAGGGAAAAGCAGTTGTAATACAGGGGCTTTTTTGGGACTTGAGAATTATCCTGAGTGACATTACAGTGACAGATACAGGCCATTTTACATCAGCATATAACATGCAGGACTGTGTGGGAGAGAGTGTGGTCTACAATGTGAACTATGGTCCATGCTTAGTGGTAAAGCCCCAGGATGTGTATATCCATTGCTGGTGATGTGCCACACTAATGAAATATATTTATGTGGGAGGTTATGGGAGGTGGGGGAGGTGGGGAACATGGGAATTACTGTAATTTTTGTGTAACATTTATGTAATCTAAGCATCTTTTAAAAAATTTAAAAAAAAATAAAGAAAAATCTGCTATAAATCCAGAGAGAGAGGCAAAGTACCTCATGGAAAAGAAAAAAACATGATCTAAATATATCCCTGTGATAAAAAAAAACAAAACACTAACTTTCCTTCATTCTGGTGGCATTCCAACATTGATAATATACCCTGATACACAGAAAAGCTAATAAAAGAGCAAAATCCAGTTTATCCAAAATAAAGCAGTGTTATTTTCACAGTGTCATGACACCACACATATTGAACGCCCTAAGAATAATATGAGCAATGTGAACATACCAATTTTCATATAAAGAAAATATAATGAGTAGCATGTATGTTGTGAATTTTTTAAGGAACGTGGTTGAAGATTTTTAAACAACATTAAATTCAAAACATTTTCGAACCAGACAAAATCGATTTTGAAGCTCAGATCTACCATTACATTAGATGTTGAAATTTTATAGTAACCAAACCATTTTAATTCTTAATACAATCACCTATATGGGAATCATTTTGTTATCCATCTTCCTGAAAGAGTTAAGATGAAAAACCATTATCTGTAAAATGCTTAGAATGGTTCCTTCTAGTCAGTGAATGAACAGCTATCACAGGTGATGAGATGAGACTGATTTTTGTTCTACTCTAAAATATCTTATTATTTCCAACTAAGTCCCACTCCTACATCTTTATTTCAAATTTTTAGGATTCTTCCCAATAATCAAGTAAGACAGTTCCATGTCCCATGGGATCTAACCCCTTTCTCAGTCAGAAACAGAGTAGGCATCATCATCCCCAAATACTCAAGACTAAGGAATGAACAAACATAAGGGGGAAATGCAAGTATCGACCAAAGTAGACTTACTGTTCTAGTAATGGAAGATCTTGTAACTTTGGTATAAAAACAGTGGTCACCAGAGGTTCTGAGAAGATTAAAAGGGAAGAATAGGTTTAACAGGAGGCATTTTTGGAGCATTGGAATTGTTTTGCATTAAAATCCAATGACAGATACAGTCCATTATATCTTTTGTCAAAACCTATAAAATTGTGCAGTGCAAAGTGTACCCATAATCTAAACTATAGACCATGGTTATTATCAATGCTTCAATATGTGTTCATCAATTTTAATAAAAGTACCATACTAATGAAAGATGTTGTTAATTGGGAATAGTGTGGGAGGAGGAGGGGCTGGAGTATATAAGGATCACTATATTTTCCATGTAACATTTATGGAATCTAAAGCTTCTTTAAAAATAAAGAAAAAATACAAAAAAAGATATTTTTTTAAAAAGTAAGGCAAAGGGAGAAAAATAATATGCAACATTGGTAAATTGATTTGACCACATAAAATGTATAAACTTTCAATATAACACCGTGAATACATCTGGACATACAAAAAAGAAAGAAAAAGTAAACAGCTTTGGCGTTGATGCAAGAATATAACAGTATTTCTGTTAACCACAGTCCATAAGTCACACCAATTGTATTTTTCCTATGCTTGTTCACATTCCTGCCACCCTGTAATGGTGACATTCATCTGCTCTAGCTCACAGAAGGACACACGTGCATCTGTACCATCAAGCACATCTTGCATCAATGCCAAAGATGTACTGTGTTGATAATGGGGGGGGGCTTGGAAAACATATGCTAAATGAATGCTATGGACCAGGGTGGGGGCTAATTGTCTGATGATATTATCTCATAATCTGTAACAAATGTTCTACCACAGTATGGTGTGTTGGTGAAAGGGTGTTGTATGGGAATTCTATGCATGTGCATGATTGTTTTGTAAGTTTAAAACTTCTGTAAAAAAGAATTAAAAAATCTAATAGGGTGTGTTGAGGAAAAAAATGCAGCAAATGTAAGCTATGAACTATAGTTAATAGCAATATTTTGATGCTATCCTTTCATAATTTGTAGGAAATATTTCACAACAATGCAAGGTGTTTCTGGTTGGGTGATGTATGGGACCCCTCTATGCTGTTATGTATGTTTCTTTTATAAATTCACAACTTTTACTATGCACTTAGTTTTTCATGTGTGTTCATGTATGAATGATAAACTTCAATAAACTTTTTAAAAAGCAAACAGCTAAAATATTAAAGAGA
This sequence comes from Cabassous unicinctus, assembly GCA_029593785.1. Lineage (NCBI taxonomy): Eukaryota > Metazoa > Chordata > Mammalia > Cingulata > Chlamyphoridae > Cabassous > Cabassous unicinctus. The sequence goes on from JAQZBX010070705.1 coordinate 10,007, forward strand.
GAAAGAAAGAAAGCAAAATAAAATTAACCCTACAGTTCTGTATTTGAAAATTTGCTATCAAAGCAGCAATTAAAACACTTAGCCCCCATTATACAAAGCAAGACTGGAATAAACAACTGCCTGCAAAGGAAAAATTCAATGGTTAATAAACTCACATCAATTTAACATTGTCAATAAAAGGCTGATTGCCAAGAAAAATTTTTAGTATACCAACTTAGAGCTGTTAAAAAAAAACAGATTTTTTCTCATGCAGTACCTAATGTGGGAGTGTTTGTCCCAGGAAATGCTGAGCAAGGTAAAATCTACCTCCATTGGACAGGACCTTTGCCTTCAATACACAAACATTGTTAAATAAAGTACTCTTAAGAAAAAGTTCTCACTTCTACACATTCCTCCACTGCTAATATCCCATTTTCCCCTACTCCTACTCATTACAAGACTACAATGACCGGTACTCTGCTTTTCCTGGAACCACATTTTTATGTACATTCCTTCTTTTAATTGTGCTTCTTCTCAGTATTCAATTGTCAATCAGGACCCCTGCATATCTGAGTCCAATGGACACCTCCTTTTTTAGCATAATAAATAAATACATTATTTAATTATACTAACAGGAAAACAAGCACGATTATCTATCAGCTCTGGTTAGGCAGGACTGGCTTTCATATGACCTCAGGAAAAGGCTCTCAGCTTCCATTCTCCTTGATCCTTTTCCTGCAAGTTCTGCTGAGCTTTCAGACTCACCAGGATGGGGTTTCTGAGAAGAAGGTATCTGTGTGAAAGTCCAAATTCCTCCGCGGGTAGTTGGTGATGCAGCTGAATCTCTTTCCGCATCAAGACAGCAGGAATGAGTCAGGAGTCAGTTTCCCAGCCAGAGTTGGGGCTCCCAAGGAAACTAGAAACTTCTGTCCAGCTCACGGTTGCATGGGATGAGGGAGAGCAGCAAAGGAGATATTTTTGTCTTTCTTTTAGCCATTCATTAACATGTTTCCTTGTTATTTCTACCCATGATCCATCATTTCCCTGTGGGACACTGGTCTGGAGAGAAAGGAAATTTTTCCTATGGATATTCTGTTCCCATTGGCCTAGCTTCTAAATCAGGGGAATCCTATTTCTATTATTTCTCCTCAATGAACTCCCCTGCCTTCAACAGATATAACCTCCTAGCAACTTACCTCCTTCATTGACTGCCCACCTGGACCAGGCCACTTAGATCTCAAAATCTCTGACATGGGGTGAAAAGACAACATTTGATGCTATCTCAAGTGATTTCCTAGTATCTTCAATAAAGAGGAGAACTGAATTCATTAGACATTAAACCATGGAAACCATGAACGCTACACTCCTTTGCTTGATGATGCATTGCCACAACAATTAGGAATATCATGTTTGTACCAAAATTACCACCCGTCACTTTGCCCCTCAATTATAAAATGTTTTATTATTATGAGAAATATATTTAGACCTTCTTATGCACCAGGTCTTGAGCCTAGAAACATGAATGGATAATCTCATTTATTTTTCTTGCATATTTTTGATTGGTTTTCAATTTATTTCATTAATAGATCTATTAATATTTCTATAAATCTTAGACTAAGCAAGAAATTTAAAACTTTATATATTTTTAAAAGTTTATATTTCAGTAACATAAGTACAATTCTGAATTTGTACTTTAACCATATTCAAGTGTACAGTTCACTGATGATGTTTATATGCACAACATGTGGCTACAATCAACATCATTTACCTAAATTTCTTCATCACTTCAAACAGAAAATCTGCACATATTAAGCAATAACCACTCCCTGGTAACATAATCTACTATCCACCTCTGTATATTTCATATAAACAAGAAACCATATTTTGTTTTTCATGCCTGGCTCATTCCTCTCAACATGAAGCATTCAATGTTTATCCATGTTGCAGCATGCATACAACAGAAGTTTCATCCTTTTTGCTGCTGAATAATATTCCTTTCAGTGTATAAATCAACTTGGGAAAAGTGAAGATCCTTGGGGACTGACTATTTGCTGTTCTGGCTTGGGTTCTGCCTCCATGGATTTTATCCTTTTTTTGAAAATTCACTGAGCTTGTGATATGGCACTTTTTCAGATACTTGTTATACTGAAAAAGGAAGAGTTTTTAAAAGTCTCATCTTGCACATCCCTTTGTACTACATCTTTGATTTCCATTCTTCCTTAATATGATATGGCTTTCATATCTATAAGAGCAGCAGCTACTCAAAAATAAAAACAGAAGGGAGTTAGTGTAGCTCGGTGGTTGGTGCCTGCTTCTTATGTATGAGGTCCCCAGTTCAATCCATAGTACATACTAAATAAATGAATACAATAATTGAAAATGAGACATAACAAGTTAACAACTTTCCTGAGCTGCCATACCATCCCTGGACTGCTTTATTCTAAGGTTTATTTATTTAGGTTTATAAATAAACCTAAATTTCTTTATGCCACTATTTTCATGAGTTTTCTGTTATTAGCAATTGAATTCTATGCATAAATAGTTTCACTGTTCTTGATACATTTTATAATTATTGTAACATTTCTCACTAAGGAGTTCACTGATTGTGTAGTGAAGTTCATTGATTTTTTCATTTTTATTTTGTTACCATAAATACAATCTACCTCCCATTTTTAATCACATTAAAATGTATATTTCAGTGCTGTTAATTATGTTCACAATGCTGTGGTACCATCACCATCATCCATTACCAAAGCATTTCCATTACTCCAAACATGAATCCTGAACACTTTAAGCCATAATTTACCATTCCCTAACCCCACCCTGTCCCCTGGTGAACTATATTACAGATTTTTACTTGTGAGTTTTCTTATTCTAATTGTTCCAAATCAGTGAGATCATACAATATTTGTCTTTTATGTCTGGCTTATTTCACTCAACATGTCTTCCCGATTCATACTTGTTATCACATATATCATGACCTCATTCATTTTTTGGCAGAATAATATTCCATTGTTGTATATACCACATTTTATTTATCAATTAATTGAGCGATGGACTCATGGATTGCATTCATCTTTTGGCAATAGTGAATAATGACGCTAAGAACATCAGTGTGCAAATATATGTTTGAGTCTTCGCTTTCCATTCTTTTGGATATATACCTAGTAGTCGGAAATTTGGGTCGTATGGTAATTCTATACCTATCTCTCTGAGGATCTGCTAAACTGTCTTTCCCAACAGCTGCACCATTTTACATTGCCACCAACAGTGAATGAGTGTTCTTATTTCACTGAATCTTCTCCAACGCTTGTAAATTTTAATTTTTAAAATAATAGCCATTCTAGTTGATGTGAAATGGTAACTCGTTGTAGTTTTTATTTACTGGCTTTGATTTACTTGTGAGTTAATTATGTTGTGTATTTTTCATGTACTTCCTGGCCATTTGTGTAACTTCTTTACAGAGATGTCTATCCAAGTATTTTATCCATTTTTAAATTGGGTTGTTTTTCTTGAAAGATTTCTTTATATATTCTGGATATTAACACTTCATCAGATATATCACTTCAAAATATTTTCTCCCATTATGTAGGTTGTTGCTTGTTTTCATGATTAAGTCCTTTGAGGCACAAAATTTTAATTTTGAAAAGATCCAATTTATTTATATTTTCTATTGTTGCTTGTGCTTGGGGTATAAAGTCTAAGAAACCATTGCCTAACACCAGTTCCTGAAGATGCTTCCTTAGGTTTTCTTCTAGGAGTTTGATAGTTATGGCTCTTATATTTAGGTCTCTGTCCATTTTGAGTTGATTTTTGTAAAAGGTAGGAAGTAGAGATCCCCTGTTTTTTACAAATGGAGATCAAGTTTTCTCAGCATCATTTGCTGGAGAGACTATTCTTTCCAAGTTGAATTCTGCTAGACACCTTGCCAAAAATCAGTTGTCTGTAAATGTGAGGGTTGAATTATGAGCTATCTATTCAATTGCATTGGTCTATATGTTGGTCATTGGGCCAAGACCATGCTCTTTTGATTACTGTGGCTTTGTAATAAGTTTTAATATTAGGAAGTGTGATTCCTCCCACTTCATTCTTGAAAGTTTTTAATTTTGAGGAGGTCTCAGCCATCTATTTTTTCTTTCATTCCTCATGATTTGGGTGTTAAGTTCATGAAACCATTCCCTAATACTAGATCCTGTAGATGCTTCCCTACATTATCTTCCAAGATTTTTATGGTCTTGGTTCTTATATTTAGATCTTTAGTCCATCTTGAAATAATTTATGCATAAAGTGTGAGGTGGAGTTCCTCTCTCATTCTTTTCGATATGGATATCCAGTTCTCCAAGCACCATTTGTTGACAAGGCCAGTCTCTCCCAGTTGAGTGTGCTTGGTGGCCTTGTTGAATATCAGTTGACTGTATATGCAAGGATCTAAATCAGAACTCTCAACGCAGTTCTATTGGTAAGTATGTCTATTCTGATGTCAATGCCATGCAGTTTTTAAAACTGTACTTTTGTAGTATATTTTAAGTTGATTGGTGTGATTCCTTTAATTTCATTTTTCTTTTTCAATATGTCTTTGGCTCTTCAGGGCCTCTTACCTTTTCAAATAAATTTCATAGTTTGTTTTTCGAATGCAGTAAAAATTGGTGTGGTAATTTTTATAGGGATTGTATTAAATCTGCAAATCAGTTTGTGTAGGATAGATATCTAACTGATATTTAGTCTTCCTGTCAATGAACAGGGAATAATCTTCCATTCATTTAGGTCTTCTTTGATTTCCTTTAAGAGTGCTGTGTAGTTTTTTGCAATGAAATCCTTTACATTTTTTGTTAAATTTATTCCTAGATATTCAATTATTAATTTGCTTTTTTAAATGGATTTTTTCTTTATTTCCTCCTACGATTGTTCATTATTGGTGTAGAGAAATGGTACTTATTTTTGCACATTAATCTGTTAACCTGCCACTTTACGGAACTCATTTATAAGCTCTAGTAGCTTTGTTGCAGGTTTCTCAGGGCTTTCTATGTATAGTATCATGTCAAAAGCATATAGTGAAAATTTTACTTATTCCTTTCCAATTTAGATGGCTTTTATATCTTTTTATTGCCTAAGGGCTTGAGCAAGTACTTCTAACACAATGTGAAATAAGAGTGGTGACAGAGGGCATCCTTGTCTTGTTCCAGATCTTGGAGGGAAAGCTTTTATTATTTTACCATTGTATATGATGTTGACTGAGAAATTTTAAGCCATTATTTTCTCCAACACTCCTTCTGCTCCCTTTCCCAACTCTTCTAACTCTGGGACTCCTATGATGGGTATATGTGTGCATTTCATTTTTTCATTCAAGTCCCTAATTCCCTGCTAGATTTTTTTTTTTTTTTT
>JAQZBX010070706.1:0-15366 GCA_029593785.1 Cabassous unicinctus
CCTCTGATCACACCTTCTCACCTCTTCTACACTCATTCTCACCTCCTCTGACCACAACTCACCTCCTCTACACCCACTCTTACCTCCTCTAACCACATCCTCTCACCTCCTCTGATCACACCTTCTCACCTCTTCTACACTCATTCTCACCTCCTCTGACCACAACTCACCTCCTCTACACCCACTCTTACCTCCTCTGACCACATCCTCTTACCTCCTCTGACCACACCCTCTCACCTCCTCTCACCACACCTTCTTATCTCTACACCCACTCTCACCTCCTGTGACCACACCCTCTCACCTCCTCTGAGCACACCCTCTCCCCACACCTATATTAGTTTCCCCTACTCCACCCCCACTCCTTGCCCTGCTGAGCCATCCTCCCCCTCTCGCCCATGCTCTGCCCTCCGCCATCCACACTCACCCCAGCGGTCCTCCTCGCTCACGGGGTCCCGTGTGTGCTCTCTCTTCTCCTCCATCCACATTCTCACCTTTTCTGTTGGTGCTTCTGGTCCCCTAGCCTTCATCGTCATCCTCATCTCCTCGACCCCACCCTCACCTCCACACTCACCTCCCCCTTACTTTCATTTACGTGGCTCTCTTCTTCTGTCCACACCCCCATCACCTCTAGCCAGCCTAACCCTCTCTTCGCCTTCCCATCCTCTTCACCCCATCCCATCCTAGGCCATCGAAGGCAGCTCTGGCCGAGCCTCCTCCTACCTCGAGGGCGCCTCCTCGGCCCCACCAGCCACCCGGCCGAGACCCACTGCGCAGAAGGTAGCCAAGGAAAGGGGCGGGGGTGACTCAGTTTTTGCCCTGGCCCCCAGCCAAGGGGTCCAGGCCTCCCTCCCCCAGAATCCGGCAGGGTCTGGAGAGCCCACCAGCCTCCTCCTGCCGTCTTTCTTCCTGCACTGCCTTCTGCTGCTCTAACCCCAAGCCCTCCAGCTGCATCCCAACCCCCCTATATTGCCCTCCCCCGTGTGGGGGAGGTGTAGGGGCTCCTTGGCTCTCGGTGACCGTGCCCCTTGCCCCCACCCCCCTCCAGCTGCTTCATGAGGAGCTGGCTCTGCAGTGGGTGGTCAGTGGCAGCGCCGTGCGCGAAGCCGTCCTCCAGCACGCCTGGTTCTTTTTCCGGCTCATGGTGAGACCCCCCCCTTCTGCCCCACCCGGCGGCAAGCGGGACCCCTAGGAGGAGACCCTCCTCAGGGAGACAGGCCCCCTGAGCTTGTATCTGTATCTCCTGCCACAGCAAGAGAGAACCTCCCCCTTCCTGCCTTCTCCATGAGTCTGTAGGGAGAGAGAGACTCTCACCCAGAGAGGAGACCACCCCCCCAACAGATATCCCCAGAGAGAGAGGGAAACCCTTGTGACCAGACTGGAGACCACCGCCCCCCCACCCCGAACTCTTCAAGAGGTGCCTTGAAAGACCCCTCCCCTCCACAAGACGCAGCCAGGCCCCTCCACAGGGGCTTCTCAGCCCTTACAGGCTCCACCCTCTGTCCTGCCACAGGCTTCTCCCCCCAGACCTGCTCAAACTCTGCTCACAGCCCTCCGTCTTCCCTCACACCCCGCCCATGCCTCCTCAAGCTCCACCCACAGATATCAAGCCCCACCCACAGCCCTCAGCCTTCCCTGACCCCTCACGCCACCTAAGACCTCTTTCCCCGTCCATGCTTTCTCAAGCTCCACCCATAGTTCCCAAGCTCCGCCCACAGCTCTCAGCCTGCCCTGCCCCTCTCACACCCCGCCCATGCTTTCTCAAGCTCCGCCCACAGTTCCCAAGCCCCACCCACAGCCCTCAGCCTCCTCTGCCCTGCGCTGGCTTTCTCAAGCCCCGCCCACAGGTCGCAAGGCCCGCCCTCATCCCTTATCCACAGGCCTCAAGCCCCACCTGGGACCCCTTATGCCCACCTTTAGCTCCCCTCTCGCTGCTAGGGCCACGCACAGCCCCTTAAGCCCCCTTTCCCCTCCCCCTCTGTCAACCCCCCTCCGCCCACCTCCCCTCAAGCCCTGCCCCTGGCCCTCTCGTCCCGCCCCCAGGTGAAGAGCATGGCGCTGCACCTGCTGCTAAGCCAGCGGCTGGACACGCCGCGCAAGCTGCGCTTCCCGGGGCGCTTCCTGGACGACATCGCCGCCCTGGTGGGCTCTGTGGGCCTGGAGATCATCACCCGCGGCCACAAGGTGAAGGGTTCAGGCCTGGATGGGGGAGTAGCCGGGGGAGTAGCCTAAGGGAGGAGGCTGAGTGGGAAACCTGCCCGGTGCTTCTGGCCGCCAGACCAGCAGTCGGGTTTTCTGGAAGGGTCTGTACATTCAGACTCTTATTTCTTGAGCAAATTACTGTGTGCACAGCCTTGTGTTGGGCCCTCGAGGCATCGCCAGGAGCAAAGCTGACCCAAATCCCTGTCCGAGGGGAGCACGTGTAGCTCAGTGGTTGAGCGCCAGCTTCCCACATGTGAGGTCCCGGGTTCAATCCCCCCCACCCCCAAAAAAAATCCCTATTCATGGGGAGCTGATCTCTCACCTCAAGGAGGTGAGGGGAGAGTTCCAGGCAAACTGTGCCAGCTTGTTAAGAAGGTCATGGAGGAGGTCTGTGTGGCTGGAGTGTAGTGAACAGGGAGTGAGGGGAAGGAGATAAGAGCAGGGAGAAAACAGGGCAGACCCATGAGCCCTAAGCACGGTGCCAGTATACAGTAAATGCTCAATAAGTGAATGTCGGTGTTCTGAGACCCTGTTTTTCCAGGATCCCTATCTCATCAACTGCAATGCCTTTAGGGGCTAGGTAGGCAATAATAATAATAATAATAGTAGTAGTATTTATTGAGCACTTACTGTATACCTAACTGCTTTAGGTGAATTGTATTATTAAGTTCTCCCAACAGCCCCATGGAGTTAGTCTTATAGTTATCAGTTATCTCTGTTTTACTGATGGGGAAACTGAGGTAGAGAATGACAGAACAGTTTAATCTGATGCCACACAACTGGGAAGAGGCAGAACCCGAGGCCCCCAGCTCCAGACCCTCACCCTCTCCAATGCCTTCCATCAGGAGGGCAGGGGCTCAGGGTGGACCAGAGGGCACAAGCCGGTCTGATGGCGGTGGCCACTGCTTGGCCCCAGCCGACCCAGACCCCACAGGAATGCAGATTGTGGCCAGTCTGATTTGAAGGAGAAATGGGACTTCTGAGTTTTGAGGGGAGCTTTCCCAGTTTTGGAAATGCTGTCAAGCCAGAGCTGGCCCTTGCGCAATTCTGCACGACCTCTGGTCTGCTCTCAAAGGTCTGATCCTTGTTCCACTGGAAACTCCCCAAGGATTGACATTCCCAAGGGCTGACCCAGATTGTGAGGAAACCAATCCTCCCAAAAAGGGTTGAGGGGAAGTACAACGCCCCAGACAAGCATTCTCCTGGCAGCTGCTGGTGGGGCGTCGGTGACAGGCTACAGCAGTTTCATTCGTTCCCTCAACATTTTTGGAGACATCAGGCTGCATGTACAAAGCAGCCCTGATTTCTGTGCCTGAGGACGCAAAGGAGTCTGGGCAGATTTTCTGTTTTGTTTCTTGGGGTTGCCGGGAACTGAGGGCCTCCAAGGTTCACTCAGAGAAGAGATTTATTGTTGGGTCACAGAGTGACTTGCAAGAGCTGCGGAGGCAGGCCAGCTGGGCTCCAGGGCCTCCTCGCTGTTCCTCTCACTTGCCAGGCACGTCCTGCCTCAGGGCCTTTGCACTGGCTGCCCTCTGTTCGGAATGCTTTTCTCTCCTTGGGCCCTTTCTCACCCTTTGGGCCTCTCTCAGAATATCACCCTGTTCTTTTGTCTTTGGACGCATGTAGAACTATCTGGAATTCTTTTGTCTGGGGTCTGCCCCCCCCACACACAAGACTGAGCTGGTCAAACACCAGGCCTATGTCTGTCTCATTCACGGAGCTTGATGTATAGAAGATGTTTAGTAAATGCTTGTTGAGTGATTGATGAGGGTATATCTGAGTGAGGGAACACAATCACAAGTGGTTTTTAAATGTGACCAAGGTTTATTTTTAAGCATAAAGGGGCTGAGAGGGGGTCTCCACGCTGTGCACCTGGATGCAACCTGTCACCTTTTATTTTATTTTTATTTATTTATTTTTTTAAAGATTTATTTATTTACTTGATCCATTTTAAACCCCCCCTTCCCCATTTGCTGCTTTGTGTCCATTCGCTGGGCAATTCTCTGTGTCTGCTTCATCTCTTCTCATCCTCCTCCTCCAGTCTTCACCAGGATCCTGGAGACCTCCGATGTAGGAGAGAGGTGTTCTGGCATCTGCGCCACCTCGGCTCCTGGTTTTCGGAGCTTTTGGAGCATCTCTTCTTGTCTCTCTCCTTTTACGTCATCATCTTGCTGCATGGCTCCCGGGGCCTGGCGGCTCACCAGCACACAGAGCCTGGCAGCCCATGCGCCTTCTATATATATATTTTATTTTACCCAGGTCCCTCCATATGGCAGACGGACGCCCAACCATTTGAGCCACATCCGCCCCCAACCTGTCACCTTTTAAGTGACTGCCTTACTTCTTCTCAATTCCCATCGGTCAGAATGCGGTCACATGGTTGCCTGCCATTGCAAGGGAGCCTGGGAAATGTAGACTCTGCCTGGCTTTGACCACTCAACTGGGGGTTCAGCTACCCCAGGAGAGGGGGAGAGAGGCTCCCCAGGGGGAATCAGCAACCAGTTTCTGCCATGGGTGTGCCTTTGCTTCTAGGCCCTCTCACCTGACAGAACAAGGTGATACATGCATGATACTAAGCCTGGATTTGCACATATGTATAAATATTAGTCTATGGGAGCAGATCTAGCTCAGTGGTTGATCACCTGCTTCCCGTGTACAAGGTCCCGGGTTCGATCCCCGTTACCTCCTAAAAACAAACAAACGAAAAAACCAACTCTCACTGAGGAGCGGCTGTAGCTCAGTGGTTGAGCACCTGCTTCCCACGTACGAGGCCCTGGGTTCAATCCCTGGTACCTCCTGAAAAAAATAAATTAGTCTAAGTAACCATCTGTATTTACACTTAGCTAAGCAAGAGTTTGAGCTGATGTCTCAAACTCTAACCTTTAACCACATGGATTGTTCTAGCCTCTCACCCGTTATTTGTCCGTAACTCCCCACTCCGACAGTGAGGGGAAGAGAGAGAAAAGAAAAGGGCCTCCAAAATGGACCCCCGGGGATTACACACACGCTGAAGCGTGAAGAGGGCGAGTCAGAGAGAGGAGGATAGCCAGGACGGGGGAAGTGGCGAAAAGACCGAGGTGGTGTTGGCCAGCGGAGGGGGCCTGAGGCTTAATGGGGTGCCATGGGCGTGGCTGACAGGCCCCCGTGCCCCCCAGGACGCAGAGCTGGCCGAGCGCCTCAACGCCAGCCTCGCCTTCTTCCTCAGCGACCTCCTGTCCTTGGCTGACCGCGGCTTCGTCTTCGGCCTGGTCCGGGCCCACTACAAGCAGGTAGGGGTGGGCGTGGCGGGCACGTGGAGGACGCGGCGGGCAAGGCCAGGCCGGCCTCACCCACGGGCCCCGCTCCTTCTCCGCAGGTGGCCACGCGGCTCCAGTCGGCCCCCAGCCCGGCGACCCTGCTGACCCTGCGTGTGGAATTCACCCGCATCCTCTGCAGCCACGAGCACTACGTGACCCTCAACCTCCCCTGCTGTCCCCTGTCGCCCCCGGCCTCACCCTCGCCTTCCGTATCCTCCACCACCTCCCAGGTGGGCTGACTAGGCTTTGGCTCCTTTCCTTGACCTCGGACCTCTGCCCTCAACCCATCCTGATGTGGTAGACTGACCCCTTCACTTCTGGCCCTTCACCTCTGACCCTGCATTGCTGACCTCCCCGTTTAGGGTTCTTTCCAGGAAGACCAACTTCTAGTTTCTAACCCCTTGTATTAGTCAGCCAAAGGGGTGCTAATGTGAAATACCAAAAATGGGTTGGTCTTTATAAAGGGTATTTATTTGGGGTAGAAGTCCACAGTTACCAGGCCAGAAAGCATAAGTTTCTTCCCTCACCAAAGGCCATTGCCACGTGTTGGAGCAAGACAGCTGCCGACATTTGCCAGGGTTCAGGCTTCTTGGGTTCCTCTCTTCCCGGGGCTGCGTTTCTCTCTGGGCTTAGCATCTGTTTTCTCCACAAGGTCAGCTGTAGACGATCAGGCGAACGGCTCACTTCTCTTCTCCTGGGGCCTTCTCTCCAACATCAAAGCTGCTTCTCAAAAACTGCTCCCTCTGTCCTTTGCCTTGCCTTTTATATTCGATTCCTCCACCCACCAAGGGGTGGGCTCAACGCCCTACTGACGTGGCCCAGTCAACGCCCTAATCATAACTTAATCATGCCCAGATTAACAGATCAGTTTACAAGCATGATCCAATTTTATTTTTGGAATTCATAATTACATCAAATTGCCAAATGGCTACACCCCTCAACCCTGACTCTCAAACCTGCATTTCATCTACTACTTCTCAGACCTCTGAACCTGGACCCATCCCATCTCTCACCTCCCCAATGGGTTAACCCCAACCTCTGGCCTTTGACCCCTGCCTGCTGTTAACTCTGACCCCTCACCTCCGACTCTTGACTTCTGGCCCTCGACCATCCTTGATTTCCCCACCCCGACCCTTTGCAGAGCTCCGCCTTCTCCAGCCACGCCCCAGACCCCAGGGTGACCAGCATGTTCGAGCTGAGCGGCCCGTTCCGCCAGCAGCATTTCCTGGCTGGGCTCCTGCTGACGGAACTGGCGCTCACCCTTGAACCTGAGGCCGAGGGGTGAGCACGGGGCCCCCCCTCTGCTCCCGGGGTGGATGGGGAGGCCCAGGGGCCATGTCCACCCCACCCTGACCACCACCCCACCCGCCCCACAGGGCCTCCCTGCTGCACAAGAAGGCCATCTGCGCCGTCCACAGCCTGCTCTGTAGCCATGACGCTGACCCCCGCTACGCCGAGGCCACCGTCAGGGCCCGCGTGGCCGAGCTGTACCTGCCACTGCTCTCACTTGCGCGGGACACGTTGCCACGCCTGCACGACTTTGCCGGTTAGCGGACCAGGGCAGGATGGGGTCACAGGGTCCAGGGGCTCGGCCACGCAAGGGCCAGGAAAAGGGGGCAGGCTACAGTGAGGGGTGAGAGCGCGGGCATTAGGACACACAGGCTCAAGTCAAGTCATGGACATTTGTGAGCCTCATGTTTCTCACCTGTAAAATGGGGACAGTAGTTCTGGGTTATGTGAGACTTTGGGGACATGTGAGCACATTTATTATCTCCTAAGAAGAGAGGATGTGAGGGAAGCGGGTGTGGCTCAGTGGATAGAGCCCCCGTTTACCATATGGGAGGCCCAGGTTCGCGTCCCGAGGCCTCCTTGTGAGGGCACGCCGGCCTGAGCGGTGCGGTGGGCTGATGCAGCAACCTCACGGCAGGAAGCGGGTGTGGCGCAATGGCTAGAGCACCCGTCTACCATATGAGAGGCCCCGGGTTCGCTTCCCGGCGCCTCCTTGTGAGGGCAGGCCAGCTCGCATGGCGCCGTGGGCTGATGCGGCAGGACCTCACAGCAAGGGGGAGATAAGCAGACACAGAGAAGACACGCAGCGAATGGACACGGCAGCACAAGCAGCAAGGGAGGGATAAATAAAATAAATAAATCTTTAAAAAAAAAAAGAGGATGTGAGGAGGGAATGGTGGGAAGCATCAGGATAACAGGATGGTTGGCGCCCTGAATTCATTCATTAAATTCAATTGTTCAATGGACATTTATTGGCACTTTGGAGGGGAGCATGGTACAGTGGTTGGAAGCACAGACTTGCAATTTGTGGGTTGATTCCTTTCACCGGTTTGGAGAAATTCTCAGCTGTTATCTCTGGTTTTTTTTTTTTTTCTGCCTCATTTTCCTTCTCTCCTCCTGGGACTCCAATTCCACGTATGTTAGACCTTTTGAGCATATCTGTTGTCCTCTCTCCTATCTTTTTTTCCCATTCTTTTTTTTTTCTCCCTGCTTCAGCTGGAAAATTTTCTACTCTCCTGTTTTTGAGTTCTCTAATTCTGTCTTTTATTGAGTTCTGTCTTCTGTTGAACCCTTTCTATTTTTTTTTTTTTTAAAGATTTATTTATTTATTTATCCCCCCCTTGCTGCTTGTGCTCGCTGTGTCCATTTGCTTGTGCTCGCTGTGTCCATTTGCTTTTGCGTTTTTCTGTGTCTGCTTGTTTCCCTTTGTTGGGTTGTCTTGCTGCGTCAGCTCACCGCACCGCGCAGGCTAGTTTGCTTTCACCAGGAGGCCCTGGGAAATGAACCCGGGGCCTCCCATATGGTAAACGGGAGCCCTATCAATTGAGCCACATCCGCTTCCCAAACCCCTTCTATTGAGTTCTTAATTTTGGATGTTATATTTTTCAGTTGCAAAATGTCCCTTTGTGGGTTTTTTTTTTTTTTGGGTTGGGGGGTGTTTGGCAGTTTCCAGTTCTCTATTGAAATTCTCCACCTTTTTACTCATTTTTGTTGATCTTTTCCTCTAATTAAAAGGAAAGGTTTATTATTTTTTATAGTCCTCAGTTTGCCTTTGGTGTATTATTGCCCATGTATCACTCTATTATTAACACCTTGTGATAGTAATGTACATTTGTTCTAATTCATGGAAGAACATTCTTCCATTTATACCACTGACCACATTCACCATCCACAACTTCTCATTTTTATTTTAAAGCCCCTGTCTGCTAGCATCAACATTGGACATCTATGTGTCTTGTTCTCTTGTCTCTTTTTCGTCATCAGTCACGGTTCCCTGCCTCTTCACGTGTCTTGTAATTTTTTATTGTATTTTGGACATCATGTGTATTAAAAGACCCACAGGGACTGATGCAATGTCATTTTCTCCCCTGTGACAGTTCCCCTTCCCCACACTTAGGCAGCAGGGATGAGGAGGGGCTGATCCCCTCCATCCAGGCGGTGAGCCTGAGCTTGATTCGTTCGACTCAGTCTCCCCTTAGTTTCAAAAGGCTCTAGCATGAGACCTATTGTGTATTTGTTGACTGCTCCTTCCCTTGTGGCGACTTCTTTTTCTTTTTACCTGCTGTGTGACTCTGGGCAGGTAACTTAACCTCTATATGCCTCAGTTTCCTCATCCAGAATGTGGGGATAATAGAAGTCCTTATCTCAGAGGGATGTCTTAAACATTACAAGTTAATGTTTTCAAAGCACTTAGAACACGCCTGGGATTTAGCTGATGCTGTTTAAATGCTCATCGATGCTATAACAATAGCAGTCATATCGCTGTCATCATCATCATCATCAGCTTTAATCCTGTGAGCCAGACCATGTTTTAAATATTGAGCAGATACCAGTAGCCAGAGCAGATATAGTCCAGGCCCCCATGGAGCTTACAAACAATTGCACAATTTGTGGTTCCAATTACAAGTGTAATAAGCAAGCCCTGGGAACAGATGCATGGACACTCCAACCTGCTCTGGGCAGTGGTATCAGGGAGGGCTTCCTGGAGGAGTTTGACCCTCCAGCTATTTGAGACAGGAGGGATGGCACTTATCAAGACCTTGTTCTTCTTTCCCTCTCCTCCTTCCCACAGAGGGCCCAGGTCAGCGGTCAAGGCTGGCCTCGATGCTCGACTCAGACACAGAAGGGGAAGGGGACATTGGTGGCACCATCAACCTCTCAGTAGCAATGGCCATTGCTGGTGGCCCCCTGGCTCCTGGCTCCCGGGGCAGCATCTCCCAGGGGCCTCCACCAGTAAGTATTTGTCCCAGAGACATCATCCAAGTGGATGATAAAAGTTATGCAATTAAATACAAATCGGCCACGACTCATCTTGCGTGGAGAAGACAACCGGCTTGACTTGGCCTTTTCTGAGCATCCTGTCACCTCTCTGGCCCCAGGCTTCTCGCACAGGCAGTTTCCTCTCTGCTGAGTCGAGCCGGACTTTGCTGGTGTGTGTGCTCTGGGTTCTGAAAAATTCAGAGCCAGCCCTCCTGCAGCGCTGGGCCGCAGACCTGACCCTCCCTCAGCTGGGTCGTCTCTTGGACTTGCTGTACCTCTGCCTGGCTGCCTTCGAGTACAAGGTTGGAAGGGGAGGGCAGGGGAGTGGAGTGTAGGAAGGCAAGCTGGGTCCTGGGGTGGCTGTGGACTGGGTGTGAAGGATTGTACTTTGTGCAGAGGCTCTTGAGGGGCTGAGGGCAAAGGGGCTTTTTGTTTACAGAGTCCTGAGTAGCTGAGGGCAAAGGGGTGGACTGTATCTGAACCCACGTTCTGAATTATGGAAGGATGGATAAGGGGGTGGACTGTCTTTGTCCATAGGATGCTCAGGACTGAGAGTAAAGGGGTGGATTGTTTTTGTGCTGAGCTGACGTGTCGAGGTTGAATTGTCTTCATGAATAGAATTTGGAAGGTGCTGAGGGTATGTCTTCGAGCATAGAGTCCAGGTAGGAAGGAGTCAGAAGAAGAGGGGTGAGGCTGGCCCAGTTCCACAGAAATTTGAATCGTAGCTGTCTGCTCTCCAGGGCAAAAAGGCCTTTGAGCGCATCAACAGCCTCACGTTCAAGAAGTCACTGGATATGAAGGCTCGACTAGAGGAAGCCATCTTGGGCACCATCGGAGCACGACAGGAAATGGTGCGGCGGAGTCGTGGTGAGAGGAAGATGTACCCTGCACTACCAGCCCCCACCAGCTGCTCCCAACCTGTGTCCAAGGACCCAAGGAGGGAGGCCACCTCTAGCCCTCCGTCTGGCTCCCTTTTCCCAGAAAGAAGTCCTTGTGTCATCCCTGTACACTTGGGTCTCTGTGTTCCTCATTCTCCCACGTCATTCATGTCTACCCTGTTGGTGTCTTTATGGGTTTCCCACATGTATCTCCTTGTGCCTCTGCACTTTTTTCCTCATGGTTACATGTGTCCTCATGTTTTTGCACATCTGTGAACGTGCACGTGTCTCAGAGAGAAGTCCGTTTGGGAATCAGGAGAACGTACGCTGGCGGAAGAGCGTCACACACTGGAAACAAACCTCGGACCGTGTGGACAAGTGGGTGTGGGCGGGACAAGTGGGCTGGGGTCAGAACAGGTTCCAGAGAGCTGACACCCCCAGGGAAGTCAAGGGAGGAGGAGAGCTTGGCTGTGGGGTGGGATCTGACCTTGAGTGTCCCCCCTCTCACCAAGCCCTTCCCCTCCCCTCCAGGACCAAGGATGAAATGGAGCACGAGGCCTTGGTGGATGGGAACCTGGCCACTGAGGCAAGCCTGGTGGTTCTGGACATGCTGGAGATCATCGTGCAGGTAGGGCTTGATCCAGCCTCTGCTCTGACCCTGGACCTCACCAGTTTCCTATGATCACTGACTCCATAATCCTTCTCCTTCCTTGACCCCTATAACCATGCCAGTCTTTAACACCTGGATTTCTGACCCCACCCTCCCCAAGACAGTGATGCTGTCAGAAGCCAGGGAGAGTGTCTTGGGTGCAGTGCTGAAGGTCGTGTTGTACAGTCTGGGCAGTACCCAGAGTGCTTTGTTCCTGCAGCATGGCCTGGCCACACAACGGGCTCTGGTGTCCAAGGTGAGCTCCACCCCTTGATAACCAGTAATAAGAGCAGTCCATTCACTGAGCACCTACTGTGTGCTCAGCAACCCCATGAGGCAGACAGTCCTTAGCTGCAATTTCACAGAAGAAAAAACAGAGGTTCAGAGTGGCACAATCCCATGTCCAAGGTCACACAGCCAGGGTTTAATCCCAGGTCTGAGGACACAGATGCCCCAGCTCCCCCATCCCACCCCCACCACCCAAGCCCCTATCGGGGCTGAGCGAGATCTGTCTTGGCCCTGGGTCTGGGGGCGGACAACAGTTCCCAGAGCTGCTCTTCGAGGAGGACACGGAGCTATGTGCCGACCTCTGCCTGAGGCTCCTGCGGCATTGCGGCAGCCGCGTCAGCACCATCCGTACTCACGCCAGCGCCTCGCTCTACCTCCTCATGCGCCAGAACTTTGAGATTGGCAACGTAAGTGGCAGGCGGTGACGGGGTGTGTGTCTGGCATACCCAAGGCTCTGGGGCCCCTGTGGGGTGACAAGAGGCAGTCACTAAAGCATAAAAGGCAGGACGCGTGGTCAGTGGCGTAGTAGGCAGGTCGGGTGGGTGCGAGGGGGGGGGGTGCGGCACGGGGTGGGGTCCGAGGTCCGCAGGTGGGTCAGATTCGTTTGCCAGAGTGGCTGTGACAAATATCACACGCTGGGTTGTCTTAAACAGCAATTCTTTATTGCCTTGTGGTTTCGGAGGCCAGAAGTCCCCAAACAAGGAGTTGACGAGGCTGCGCTTTCTGTCTGACATCTGTTGCATTCCGGCGCGGGCTTGGCCGTTGCCGTTTCCTTGGGGGCTCCTGGGCTTGAGTCTCTATCTCCCGTCAGGTGTCCTTGTGCTCCTCCTGAGTCTTTCTCTGACTTCCAGCTTCCCTAAGGCCTTCAGACGAGCAGACGAGCACCCACCCTCGGTCCCCTGGGGCACACCCAGATAGGAACTTCCAAGAGCCCACTCCTTAACCCATAACGTTTCCAGAGGGTCCCATTTGCAAGATGGGTTCCCGCCCACGGGAAGGCAGGTGAAGATGACGATGATGGCGTCTTTTGTGGGGCGCGGGGATTGACTCCAGGGTACCCTCCCTCTCCCGCCCCCACAGAACTTCGCCCGCGTGAAAATGCAGGTGACCATGTCGCTCTCGTCCCTGGTGGGGACGACACAGAACTTCAGTGAAGAGCACCTGCGGCGGTCGCTCAAGACCATCCTCACCTACGCCGAGGAGGACGTGGGGCTGCGGGACAGCAACTTCGCTGAGCAGGTGACACGCCCCCCTCCCTAACCCCCAAGCCCACCTCCTCGGCCCTTCCCAGCGCCCTCATTGCCCTCCCCGGACCTTACCTGGCTCCAGGTGCAGGACCTGATGTTCAACCTGCACATGATTCTGACTGACACAGTGAAGATGAAGGAGCATCAGGAGGACCCCGAGATGCTCATTGACCTCATGTACAGGTGAGAAGGGCCAGGTGGAACCTCAGCCCCTCCTGCTTGCTGACAGGTAAGGGGAGAGAGAGACGGATCTGGGGATGGATGAGCCGGGAAAGAGGGAGCAGTGAGCATCCAGGCACTAAGAAGGACAAGTAAGAAGTGGGCAGGTGAAGAGCGCCAGGTGAGCAGAGAGGAGAGAGCACAGGTAAGGTGAGGGCAGGTGAATGAACAGGTGAAAAGGGTGCCAGAGGAGTGGAGAGGGAAGGAAAGGGAAGGTGAGGATGACAGAAGAGAACAAGGACAAGTGAAGGGGCCAGGTGAGAGAGACAGGTGAGGTGCTGACAGGAGAAGGGTTGGGTCTGGGGAACATATCTTTGGGGGAGAGGTTAGAGGTATTGAGTAAGAAATAGGGGAGTGGGAGAGGGGTGGACAGATGACGGGGGCAGGGAAGGCCAGGGGCCTGTGGGAGGGACGGGCCTGGGGTAGACAGGTGAGAGGGAGACAGGTGAGATGGTACATAAGCAAGGGGACCTGTGGGTGGGAGGTGGCCAAGGGTTCCACAGGTAAACTGATTGGCAGAGGGACAAGTGAGAGAATACCTAGTAGGAGGAGGTGAAGGGATGGACAGGTGAGGAGACAGGTGAATAGAGGAATAGGTCAGACGATGAGACAGGTGAGGGGATGGACACGTGAGGAGATTGGCTGGTCAGAGGGAGATAGGTAGCAGAAGGATAAGTGAGGAGAAGGATGACTAGAGGAGTATGTGAGGTGGGCAGGGGAGGAGACAGGTAAGTGGGATGTCAGATGAGAGGATGGGCAGGCTGGCGAATGGCTGAGGGGATGGACAGGTGAGAGGTTGGACAGGTGAAGGGGTGGACAGGTGGGGGTGGACAAGTGAATGGGGTATAGGTGAGGGGATTGGCTCATCAGTGGGCCAGAAAGTGGGGGTAAAGGTGATGGACGAGGATGGGGAAGGCAAGGTGAGTCCCCAGCCTCACCTGCCCTCTCACCTGGGCCTCAGGATCGCCCGGGGTTACCAGGGATCCCCGGACCTGCGGCTGACGTGGCTGCAGAACATGGCGGGGAAGCACGCGGAGCTCGGCAACCACGCAGAAGCCGCGCAGTGCATGGTGCACGCGGCCGCCCTGGTGGCCGAGTACCTGGCCCTGCTGGAGGACAGCCGCTACCTGCCCGTGGGCTGCGTTTCCTTCCAGGTGAGCAGGCTGGCCCAGGGAGCCGGGGCCAGGGTAAGGGGGGCCGGGACCTGACGCCCACCTCCCACCCAGAACATCTCGTCCAACGTGCTGGAGGAGTCGGCCATCTCCGATGACATCCTGTCCCCTGACGAGGAGGGCTTCTGCTCCGGGAAGCACTTCACGGAGCTGGGGCTGGTGGGGCTGCTGGAGCAGGCGGCCGCCTACTTCACCATGGTGAGGCCTGGGGACCCGGCTCGGGAGATGGCGCTGGGGGTGCTTCAGCCTCAGCATCCCGGGTGCATCTGACACCTGCTGGGGGATGCTGGACATCAGGCTTTCCCGGAGGAGGGTTAGGAGAAAAGGAGAATGGGGAGCCTGGGAGACCCCGTGATCTGCTTTTCTAGCCCCCCCCCCAAAAAAAAAATCCCTCAGCCCAAAGCTTGGCTAGAGTGAGTGCTCAGTACACTTAGCTACTATTTAGGACCTTTTTATTTTAGCAACATTATAGCACACAGAAGAGAAGCAAGAAAGTCAGACAGCTGCCCCCTACTCAGCAACCATCCATTTTCTGCCCCCTACTCAGCAACCATACATTTTCTGCCCTCCCGTCAGCTTTCGTTGCCCCTTGGACCCCCAGCTTGTTTTCTTTTTTATGTTTGTTGCAGTGCTTTCTTTCCCATGTTTGTTGACGTTAGAAAAGGACCACTGTGTTCCCAAATGAAGGAAACCCAACATAGCGGCACTGCTGGGTTTGTTTTTTTTAAACCCTTGCGAGTCCCTGTGGTGGAGACCTAGCAGCGTCGGCATCATCCGGGGCTTTGACAGAAATGCACGGTCCTGGGCCCCGCCCCCAACCCTGCAAAAATAGTATAAACCCTACATAGAGAACTCCAGGATACCTCCAGATACCCAGAGCCACCCGTTTTAACTATTTGCCATTTTTGCCATTTCTTTCTTTCTCTCCCCTCCCTCCCCCTCCCCCCTCCCCCCTCTCTCCCCTCCTTCCCCCCTCCCTTCCATCCATCCATCCACTTAACATTTGAAAGCAGGCTGCACACATCATACTCCTTGAACACAAAATACTTCCATGTACATTTCCTACGAACAAGGAGATTCACATGTAATCACCTCACCTGCAGTTGCCAAGGTCAAGAAATTGAACATTGCTATAAAGCTGACATTCTC
>JAQZBX010070707.1:0-15366 GCA_029593785.1 Cabassous unicinctus
TATATATATATATATATATATATAAAACAAATAACATTTATGTAAACAAATGCACATATATGCATATGTATTTATATATTATTTCACAAATAAAAATAAAATAAAAAATAAAAAATAAAATTAAAAAAAATGGGAGAAAAATTTTTTAAAATATAAAATTTTTTTGATGTTTTGCCATTTATCACTGCAATATCTTGTTTCCAGTCTGTACTGTGGCGCCTTTCTCCTCTCACTCCCCTGTGTCTCAGTATTTTTCATTTAATTTTCAAAGAAATTTTAGGTCACAGCAAAGTTACACAAAGAATACAAGAGACTCTCATATACCCAACCTCTTCCCCCATTCCTCACCCCATATTAAAACCTTTTTGTATGTGGATGGTAGCAACGTTATAATTAATATACAGACAGTGAAACAAAGCTACTAAACATTGTCAATGGTTTACAGTATGGTTTACATTTTAGACCATACATTTTCATAAATCTTGATGGTATTTACCATGTCCTGTGTCCATCACTGTAAGGTAATGAAAAACAGTTCCACTGATAGCTAAATGCCCCCTGCTTGATCTATTCTTTTCCTCCCTCCCCATTCCCCCAGGGCCCATGGCGGACCCCTGGCTTAACTCATTGGATGACAAGATTCATATTTGCATCCAACAGGAGGTCTTGACACACTGGTTTGTCTTCCCCTATTAGGAACTGCCCTTGCCCTTGAGAGATGTCCACTTTTCTATTTCTAAGCAAAACGGACCTCCCAAAGATGGAATTCCATCTCTTTCCCACTCATTGTATGGGTCTCCACCAATTGATATAACACATTATGACAGGATGAACACTCAAATACTCCCTAGAAGCTGGCTCCAGATGTGCCCCATCACAAATGCCCCCCAAATCAACACCCTAAACCAGTGACACTTCCTTGTCATATTGACATAAGAGCATTCCCACCTCTGTACTTTCAACCCCATACCCACAAATCCCAAGTGTTCACCTGGTCCCTGTCCCATCTCTCTCCCCAGTATCCTGGGTATTCTAACCCATCCTTCCCAATTTACCCACCTGCCAACCCTGCACCACCAAACCCAATAATATCATTACCCTCCTGTCCTATCCTTTCAATATGCAACTACACTCTATCACTTTACCACAGATTACGTCCATATCGGTGATGGCTCACAACTTTCTCTTCTCTTTCTCTTTCTTGTAAATGTATCTTTCATACAATAGTTCTCAAAGACTGCTCAATTTTCTTAATTCATATCAGTGAGGTCATGTACTGTTCATCCTTCAATGCATGGCTTGCTTCACTCAACAAAAGATCTTCAAGATTCATCCATGTTATCCTGTGTGTTAGCACTTTATTCATTCTTACAGCTGAGTAATATTCCATTGTATGTATGTACCACATTTTGTTTATCCATTCATCTGTGGATGGGCACCTGGGTTGATTCCAAATTTTGGCAATAGTGAACAATGCCACCATGAACATTGGTGTGCATATATCTGTTCATGTCTTTGCTTTCAATTCTTCTGGGTATATACCCAGCAGAGAAATCACTGGATCATACAGACGGCCTATAGTTAGCCTTTTGAGGAACCACCAATCTGTCCTCCACAGTGGCTGGACCATTCCACAATACTACCAACAGTGGATGAGGGTTCCCATTCCTTCACATCCTCTACAACACTTATAGTCCACTGTTTTTTTTATAGCCACCATTCTAATGGTTATAAGATGATATCTCATTGCAGTTTTGATGTGCATTTCCCTGAAAGCTAATGATGTCAAGAATTATTTCATGTGCGTTTTAGCCATTTGTATTTCTTCCTTGGAGAAGCATCATTTCAGGTCACTTGCCCATTTTTTAAATTGGTTCTTTGTCTATCTTTGGATTTCTTTATATATATAGGCTTTTAGTCTCCTATCAGATATATTGTTGCCAAATATTTTCTCCCATTAGGTAGGCTGCATTTTTATTTTCTTGATAACGTCCTTTGAGGTGCAAAAGTTTTTAATTTTGAGGAAATCCCATTTATTTATTTTTTTCTTTTGCTGCTCGTGCTTTGGGTGTGAAGTTCATGAAACCATTTCTTATTACAAGGTCCTGTAGATGCTTCCCTTTGTTATCTTCAAAGGTCTTTATGGTCTTGGCTCTTATATTTAGATCTTTGATCCATCTTGAGTTGATTTTCATGTAAGGTGTGAGATGGTGTTCCTCTCTCATTCTTTTGGATATAGATATCCAATTCTCCAGCACAACTTGTTGAAGAGGCCATTTTCTCCCAACTGATTGGGCCTGGTGGCCTTGTCAAATATCAGATGACTGTATATGTGAGGATTTATGTCAGAATTTTCAATTCGGTTCCATTGGTCAATATGTCTATCCTTGTGCCAATACCATGTGGTTTTGACCACTGTAGCTTTGTAGTATGTTCTAAAGTCAGGTAGTGTGATACCTCCAACTTCATTTTTCTTTTTCAATATGTCTTTGGTGACATATTTGGGGCCTTTTACCCTTCCAAATAAATTTTGTAGTTAGTTTTCCAATTCCATAAAAATACAGTGTTGATTTTTATTGGGATTGCATTAAATCTGTATGTAGATTAGTTTGGGTAGGATAGACATCTTAATGATGTTTAGTCTTCTTATCCATGAACAGGGAATATTCTTCCATTTATTTAAGTCTTCTTTGATTTCCTTTAACAGTGTTGTGTACTTTTCTGTATATATGTCCTTTACATCTTTAGTTAAATTTATTCCAAGGTATTTGATACTTTATTTACAAGTGTAAATGGTATTTTTTTTCTTGATCTCCTCCTCACATTGCTCATTATTGGTGTACAGAAATGCTTCTGATTTTTGAACATTGATTTTATAGCTTGCAATGTTACTGAACTCCTTTATAAGTTCTAGAAGCTTATAATTTCTCAGGGCTTTCTACGTATAGGATCATGTCGTCTGCAAATAATGAAATTTTTACTTTTTATTTTCCATTTTGAATGCCTTTTATATGTTTTTTCTTGCCTCCGTGCTCAAGCAACTACTTCTAAGACAATGTTAAATAGGAGCCATGATATCTTGTTCCTGATCTCAGAGGGAAGGCTTTTAGGTTTTCACCATTGAAGACGATGTTAGCATTGGGTTTTTCATATATACCCTTTATCATGTTCAGAAAGTTTCCTTCTATTCCTAAATTTTGCCATGTTTTTCTCAGGAAAGTGTGCTGCATTTTGTCGAATGCCTTTTCTGTATCTATAGAGATGATCATATGATATTTTTCTTTCAATCTGTTTATGTGGTGTATTACATTGATTACTTGTCTCATGTTGAACCATCTTTGCATACCCAGGTCATTGTATATAATTCTTTTGATTTGTTGTTGAATGCCATTTGTAAGTATTTTGTTGAGGATTTTAGCATCTAGGTTCATTAGAGAAATTGGTCTGTAATTTGCCTTTCTTGTGGTATTTGTGTTTGGCTTTGGTATTAGGGTAATTTTGGCATCATAGAATGGGTTAGGAAATATTCTTTCTCCTTCTACTTTTTTGGAAAAGCTTAAGTAGGATTGGTGTTAGCTCTTTCTGGAATGTTTGGTAGAATTCAGCTGTGAAGCCATCTCGTCCTGGGCTCTTCTTAGTTGGGAGGTTTTTGATGACTGAGTCTATGTCTTTACTTGTAATTGGACTGTTGAGTTCATCAATTTCTTCTTTTGTCAATGTAGGCTGCTTGTAAGTTTCTAGGATTTTGTCCATTTCCTCTAAATTATCATTCTTGTTGGCATATAACACTTCAGAGTATCCTCTTATGATACTCTTTATTTCTGTGGGGTCAGTTGTGATATACCCTTCCTCATTTCGTATCTTGTGTATTTGCATCTGCTCTCTCTTTTTCTTTGTTAGTCTGGCTAAGGGTTTGTCAATTTTATAGATCTTCTCGAAGAACCAGCTTTTGGTTTCATTTATTTTTTCTAGTGCTTTCTTATTCTTTATTTCATTTAGTTCTTCTCTAATCTTTGTTATTTCCTTCTTTCTACTTCTTTTTGGTTTAGTTTGTTGTTGTTTTTCCAATTCCTCCAGGTGTGCAGTTAGGTCTTCAATTTTAGCCCTTTCTTCTTTTTTAATACATGTTTTTTTGGGCTTTGAATTTCCATCTCAGTTCAGCTTTGGCTGCATCCCATAGGTTTTGATGTGTTGTGTTTTCATTTTCATTCATTTCAAGGTAGTTACTGATTTCTTTTGAGACTTCCTCCTTGACCCATTGTTTGTCTAAGAGAATGTTATTTAACTTCCATATGTTTGTGCCTAATCTGGTTCTCTGGCCATTAGTGATTTCAAATTTCATTCCATTTTGTTCAGAGAAATTACTTTGTATAATCTCAATTTTTCTGAATTCATTGAGACTTGTTCTGTTGCCTAGCATGTGGTCTGTCTTGGAATATGATCCATGTGCACTAAAGAATAATGTATATCCCACTGTATTGGGGTGTAGCTGTCTGTATATGTCTGTTAGGTCCAGCTCCTCTAATGTCTTATTCAGAGTTGTTGTTTCTTTATTGATTCTCTGTCTGGATGTTCTGTTTAATGGTAATAATGTTGTATTAAAGTCCCCCACTATGTTTGTAGAGACATTTATTTCTCCACTTAGTTTTTCCAGTGTTTGCCTCATGTATTTTGAGACACCTTGATTAGGTGCACAAATGTTTATGATTGTTCTCTCTACTTGAAAGATTTCCCCTTTCACTAATATATAAGGTCCATCTTTGTCTCTTAAAATAGTTTTGCGTTTAAAGTCTATTTCATCTGATATTAGGATAGCTACTCTTGCCCTTTTTTG
Source organism: Cabassous unicinctus (assembly GCA_029593785.1). NCBI lineage: Eukaryota > Metazoa > Chordata > Mammalia > Cingulata > Chlamyphoridae > Cabassous > Cabassous unicinctus. Next base: position 4,835 of record JAQZBX010070707.1, read on the forward strand.
GTTATTTTAGCTTGTAAAATTGTATTCCAGCCATTCACTTTCAGCATCCTTGAATCTCTGCGTCTAAGGTGGGTTTCTTGTAGACAGCATATAGCTGAATCATATTTTCTTATCTATTCTGCCAATTAGTTTCTCTTGACTGGTGAGTTTAGTCCATTAACATTCAGTGTTATTACTCTCAATGAATTTCTTACATCAGCCATATTTTTTTGTGTGTTTATATATGTCCTATCTTATTTTTATTTCTCTTTTTGTCTTTTTAGTTGTTCTTCCACTCTCTTCCAAGTCTCTTTCTCCTGTTTTTTCCTTTCAATCTGTAGAACTTCTTTTAGTATTTCTTGAAGTGCAAGTTGGTTATTGGTATACTCTCTTAATTTCTGTTTATCTATGAATATTTTGAACTTTCCATCATTTTTTAATGCCAGCTTTGCTGGATAGAGAATTCATGACTGGAAGTTTTTTTCTTTTAATATCTTGACGATGTCATACCACTGTCTTCTTGCCTTCATGGTTTCAGATGAGAAATCAACACTTAATCTTATTGAGCTATCCTTTTATCTGATGGTTTGCTTTTCTCTTGCTGTCTTGAGTATTTTCTCTTTGTCTTGAGCATTGGACATTTTGATAAGTATATGTCTTGGAATAGGCCTTTTGGGATTTATACTGTTTGGGGTGTGCTGTGCTGCTTGGACATGGACATCCATCTCCCTCAGTAGGGTTCAAGAGTTTTCAGCCATTATTTCCTTCAACACTCCTTCTGTTCACTTTCCCTTCTCTTCTCTGTCTGGGATGCCTATGATGCCTATGGTTGTGCATTTTTGTTGTTGATTAAATCCCTATGTCCCTGCTGGATTTTTTCTATCTTTTTGCCTGTCTGTTTTCCTATCTGTTTGATTTCAGATGTACTGTCTTCCACATCACTAATTCTTTCTTCTGCCTGTTCAAATCTGCTGTTATGTGAATCCAGCATCTTTTTGATTTCTTGGATTGCACCATTCATCACCATCATATCCATGATCTTTTTATATATGTGTACAATATCTTCAATATGGTCTCCCAGTGTCTTCTTAATATCCTTAATCTCTTCCTTCACTTGATTAAGTTGGTCCATTATATTTGTTTGGACAGCTTTGATTAGTTGTTCAATATTCTATATCTCTTCCTGGTTTTTAGTTTCATCATTGGACTGTTCCATGTCTTCCTGTTTCTCAGTATATTTTGTAAGTGTTTTTTGCCCTCTGGTCATCATTTTATCTTGATGGGTTTATTCAGTTGATTAGCTTCTCTCTCTGCTCTAGAGTTATATTTAGCTGTTGGTTCTGTGTGTGTGTTAAGATTTCTCTTTGGCACTCTGTTCCTCTTGTTCTATTTCCTTGCTTTTTTCTATGTTCCCTTGAAGGAAAAAGATTAGGGCCAGAGGAGTCAAAAGAGGTAAGAAAGGAAAAAAGGATAATAATAATATTGATAAAAGTTAGAAAAGGGGCCATATCTGACTTGCTAAAATGAAAATTCAGCTCATATATGCAGTGTAGAGTAATAGGGGGAAAAAAGTGGAGTACTTACAATGGAATGGTAAATCAAATAGAGAAAAGTATATAGAATGATTTTTAAAAGGCCAGAATGATGAGGAGAGAGAAAAAGAGTAAAGAAAGGGCTGAAGGGAGAACCTTAATAATAATAGTTAAGAAAAGAAAACAGAAGAAAACTGAAACCCGTGATGTTGAGGCCTAGGTAGAATGTAAGAACCAGAACAGAAAGCAGAAGGTTGAAAGATGAAGGAAGGAAAAGAGATACCATTGGTAGACAAAATCAATATACAAAGAGAATGGGAACTCAAGGAAGAAGAAGCACAGCAAAAAAGAAACAAGCCAACAGCATCTAATTTTAAAAAAAGGGGGGAGAGAGGAAAGAGGAAAGAAAACCAAGAAACAAGCAAACAAACAAACAAAGAAAAACCAAATGAAAACACAAGCAAGCAGTCAAACAAAGCTAAGGAAGAACAGCATTCCTTCTTGGGGCTTTGTGGAGCCTCTGAGCCTGTCTGTGTTCGTCTCTCAATTATCCTGTAGGCTTCTCGCTGCAGGTTTTGAGGCAGATTTTAGCAATTAAATTAAATTACAATTTTTTTAAGTAACTTATTTTTCGGAGAAATAAGGACCCAAAAGAAGGCTTCTTCTGGACCCCCCTACAGTGAGGGGACCCTAAATAGGCTCATGGAAACTTAACAAACACTTCCCAGTGCCTGACCCCCCAAGGGGAGCTGAAAATCTGATACTCAGTGTGGAACTATAAAATTAATTTTTAAAGAAAAATTAATGCAACAAAGAAGAGTATACTTTTTATGGAAGCTCCCATGGAAGTTTGCAAGATGGACTTTCAACTGATACATAAAATACATATTAGCCATCTATAAAAATCATACAATATACATTTTCAATCAAAAATGGAATTAAAATAGAATTTTTAAGAATAGATGGAAAACTCCCCAAATATAGGGAGATAAAGCAATATACTTATAAACAATACATGCATCATAAAAGAAGCTTGAAGAGAAAATTTAAAATATCCCAAACTAAATGCATATGAAAATATGACATTAAGTTTTGGGAATACAGCATAAGTAGTTTAAGGGGAAATGTACAGCATTAAATGCATATATTTGAAATAAAGGATGATCTAAAACCAATAATCTCATTTTACATCCAAGTAAACCAGGAAAAGAGAGATTTAAATACAAAGATAGGATAATAATGTATATAATAAAACTTACAGCAGAAGTAAATATAATTAAAATTAAAAAGGCAATAGATAAAATCAATGAAATGAAAAGGTCTCTCTTTAGAAAGAAAATTAAATTTGATAAAACCTCAAACAGGCTAACTGGGATGGAGTAAGTCCTAGCACAGACTGCTACCTTTTTCTGGAACCCACAAAGTCATCCTGTGCTCAGTACTAGGTGCTTCAGTCTGGAGGGATAAAATGCAATCCCCTAGTAGATAAGGAGAATACCTGTAATATTCCTTCCTTCCCTGATTGTCCTGAGCTTATGTAAATATTCACTGGAGACTGTCTGATTCTGGTGAGCGTGTTTTATCATACCCAACTCTCACCTTATTGGTATATCTGTCCCAGGCAAATGAAGTTTCTCCACTATAGCACACAAACACAAAAGAATGGTGCTGCCCTTAGAACATCTCCCTCTATCTGCCATGGAATGAAACCAGTTAGTTATGGAGAACTGACACCCACTTGTGAAGCTGACCTTGTTTTGTCTCTTTTCTATGTGACTAAAACTTCTTTCCATCAGAGCCATTTGAGTTTTGCTTTTGATGGTGACCCTGGCACCTATATCAAAGTGGGTTGACATTTTTTTAGGTATTTCTCCTTCTGACGAAAGCTAAGAAAAAAGACAGAAGGCACAGATCATCAGCATCACAAGTAAAAGAAAAGACATTGCTACTTATACCACAGACATTAGGAGGATAATGTGGGAATTCTTTGAATTCCTCTTTGCCTGCATATTTGATAACTTAGGTGAAATGGACTAGTTCCTTTAGAAATGCAATCAACCAAATCTCACACAAAGAGAAATAGATAATATTCATAAATCTATATATATTAAATAAGCCAGATAAATAATAACCTTCTAAAAAAGAAAGCACCTACCTAAGATCATCTCACTGGTGAATTCTACCCAATATATAATGAATAAAAAGAACCAATTTTCCATAGTAATCAAGAAACTAGAAGCATAAGGAACATTTCTAAATCATTCTAAGAGAACAAAAACCAAATAAAGATGTTACAAGAAAGGAACAATATATAACAGTATCACTCATGAACTCTGAGGCAAAATCCTCAACAAATTACTAGCAAATTAAATTCAAATTGTATAAAAGGAATTACACACCAACCAAATGAGATTTATTAATCAATATAATCTACCCATTCAACAGGCTAAAAAGAAAAGTAATATGAACATATAAATAGGTGCAGAAAATTGTTTAGCAAAATCATATACCTTTTCATTGTGAAACTCTTGGTAAATTAGAAAGAGAGGAAAACTTCATCACATTAACAAAGGAGTTTAGTGAGTTTGAAATAGAGGATTTCAGAGTCAGCCATGAAAAACATTGGACCACTTGATGGCAGGAAAACAGAGGTCATTTTTGAGTGTGTGATACTTTGACAGATTTGTAGTCCTAAGGGCAGTGCATCTTAGCAGGAAACTTTCCAGAGATTATAGTGGGGGAGAGTCACCACAGCTCAAGGCAAAGGAAAACTTCCTAGGTGAAAGGAGGAAGGAAAGGGAAGTGGGCTGTTATGTTTAGTTAATGTTATGTATAGGTGATGCCATATCTAGGTGATTTTGCTCCATCAGCACAATGGGTAGCTTCTGACCTAGAGAGCACCAAGCTGCTAAAGTGGCTTTGGACCTTATAAATACAGAGTTTTATTTTACCTATTGTGATCAGAACTTGGACACACTTTTGCCAGGACTGTAATACAGGATAATTCTAGTTGAAACTGTATACCTGGGCTATTTTTAAAATAATTGGATGAGTAGGGATTTAAGGAGGCTGTAATGGACCCAGGTGACTATGAAGAAGTAAGCAACAGAACCATGACAAAAAGTTCACTTTTGGGTGATTTATATAACAAAAACCTCTACCAAAACCTACCATTATTATCATCCTTAAAGATCTGACACTGAATGCTTTACCCCAAAGATCAGGAACAATCAAGAATGTAGTATCTCACTCCTTTTCATAAACATCAAACTGGAAATCCTAGTTCATGTTATAAGACATGAAAGATAAAGAAGAACACACAGAAAGGAAAAGAATAATAACACTTCCTTGTTTGAAAATGACATGATTGCCTATGTAGAAAATCCCAAGGAATTCAAAAAAAAAAAAAGTCTCCTGAGGCTATTTGGTGACTACAGCAAGGTAATAGGTTGCTAAGCTAACATAAGAAAAGATGATTGCTGACCTCTATACAACCAAATCACAATAAAGAATTTTATTGAATTTGCAATAAAAGGCAATATTCATTAGAAGAGCAGAAAGGAACATAAATAATTTGATAAAACATACAATATTTACATGATCACTGTGAAAATTTATGAAACTCATGAAAAAATCAAAGATCTAATGAAATGGAAAGATATTATGTTGCTCATGGATTGAAAGACTCAATATTATTACATTGACAAACCTTTCCAACTTGATCTATAGATTCACTGGAATTTCAGTCAAGCCCTCAGGAAACAATATTTGATATATTAATGGAATGATTGTAAAGGTAACAGGGAAAACTAAAGATCTACAATATCCAACACAATAATGAAGAAGACTATAGTTGGAGGTTTCAAACTCTTCAGTTTTAAAAGATAATATCAAATTACAGTAATCAAGAGATTATGATATTTGTGAAAGGTTGACACATCAATATATGCAATAGTATAAAGAGCCCAGATATAAACCCATACAAATATACTCGACTGATTTTTGACAAAGGAGCAAAGATAATTGCATGGAGAAAGAGTAGTCTTTTCAACAAAAAGTTCTTTAACAATTGGACATCCATATGCAAAACAAACAAAAAAAACTAGTTATCCAGATACAGAGCTTAAGCTATTGAAATAAAGGCCGCAGAGAAAAAGAGAAGCTTCTAAAAGTTGATACACCTGGGAGAAGAAGAAGCCACAGACACAGGAACCCAGAAGCTGAAGGCAACCAGGACCATAAGAGAACACAGCGACTTAGAATGGCAGATGATGTCACTGTGCCTTGTCACCTGACAAGAGTCCAGCGTCCCCAGCAGCTGATCTTCAGGGAGAAAGCTTTGCCTGATGCCTTGGTTTGGACATTTTTCTCAGCCTTGGAACTGAAGCTTTTAGCCTAGTAAATCCCCATGTTTAAAGCCAACCTATTTTTGGTATGTTGCTTCCAGCAGCTTTTAGCAAACTTTTAGCAGGGATGCCTAAATTTGAATTATATCAGGGAACCACTTCATAATGGGTAGGAATTCTAGTCTTGTCTAACATAGGTGGCAAAATTAGAAGGAACTTATAGAATCTTGACATGCTTGGTACCCCCAACTCAGCCAACATCCCCATTCCAGTTTCCATGCTGTTAGTCTATGACAATCACAACTGAAACCTTAATAACAGACTAGCAGATTACCAAATTTAGCTGAAGCCAACTTTTCTCATTATATGTGGTAAGTGTTGAAAACTTATTTCCATTGAACTCAAAGCTATATGTAGAAAGATCTTCCTATTTTTGCCTACTTGCCTTGAATTCCTGTGTCTAGTCCATATCAATACTTCACATGGTATAATGCTCTCCAGCTGTAAATTACTTAATGAAAAAAAGAGCTACCTGATCTTATTTTACTCATATTCACTAACCAAGAGGAGCACCCTAAAATATCATCCCCTTGGTCACTTTTTGAATGTCCATAGGATCTATTGAAAATTTTACCTAAATTGTTTGCCATTTTGAAGAATGTAAATAGAACTGTCCCTGTACTTTGTGCCAAAACTCCACATCAAAATCGTTCCATACTCTTCACTTTCCTTTTGAAAGTATTGTTTGTAGGATTTCATTCTTCATGTTGATTTCTGCTTACTGTTTTTTTTTTATGTTTTAACAAGAAAATAGTTTAAAAAGACAAGAATATCATATGTGGTATAATGGTTAATTTCATTGTCATCTTGGCTAGCCTATGGTACCCAATTTATTTTATCAAAGACTAATCTTGATGTTGCCATGAAGGATTTGTACATGTAGTTTACATCTACATTCAGCTGTCTGTAAGTGAAGGAGATTACACTTTATATAATATATGTGGGAATAATGCAATTATTTGAAGTCTTTGAGAGAAAAATAAAATGAGTGTTCCCAGAGAAGAGAAAATTTTCCTTCAAGACTGCAATGTTAACTTTTTTCAAGTTTTTCTCTTCATGGCTTTCTATGTTCCTCCTGGACCTGTAGTCTTGTGTCTATCATTAATTTTGGAAATTTGTACTTGGTCTGCTTTTATTCAAAGCTGAGAAATGATGTCATCAGTCAGTAAAAGTTTGAAACTGAATCCATCAATCAATCACCTGAGTCAAAATAAAAATCCCATGCTTTCCTCCTTGTTACTTGGTTTCCCTAGTGTACATGTCTCTGTTGGCTATAGTTCTCACTCTCATTTCCATTTCTTGCATAAAGAACCCAAGCAGAACTGGGTCTTTTTTCAGTCACTTTAAAGTAAAGCCTGTTGCAAACACAGTAGACCAAGATTTTGTCACTGAAATATACAACAGGAAGCCTCTTTACTATAAAATATCATTGCCCAATATACCCTACATTGCAGAAAGGTGGACATAATGCCTAGACTAGGGGAATGCAGCATGCACATCAACATGCAGGCAGCATAGTGAATCATGGAGGTCACTAGTACCATGATATTTGTGACTAAGCAAACAGTAACCTAGGAAACCCATCATGAAAAGAGCAAGAGCATGGGGAGCAAGCTTTTTCCAGAGAGTTTCCCTTAATGTTCAATAAATTAAACATACATTTGCACAATGAAACAAAATCATCTTTTTAAATTTACATGTTCCATAGCACACTAGTGATCTTATAACAGATACTGTGACATCAACTATGCTTTTGTCTGAAACCCCAGTCTTCATCCTAGTGGAGCCCCATCTTTCTCCATGCTAACAAGTGTGATCAGCCATACCTTAAACAGTGTCTTTGGTTCTCCAAATCTATGACTGAAAGGGACATTTCTGGGAAGTGTTTAGCAACATCACCTCTTTTTCTCCTCCTCTTCCTCTTGAAACTTACTGAACACAGATATTCATTTGTTTGTATTCAAAATAGGAAAGTCTGTCATCTCGACTTAGCAATATACCTAGATATGTGCACTAGGGAATTGCTCACACATGTGTTCCAGGTGACAACCATGAGAATTTTATAGTAAAACAATTCATCAGAGCAAAAACAAAGAAATAGCTCTAAGTATCCATTGATCTGAGATTTGGTAGATTATTTGGTATAAATATAATGGGATTACTATACAATAGTAGGAGATATCCACTCTGGCATTAGTGAATCTATCTTTCAATTAATTAATGGAAGCACTTCATGGAAAAAGACATATATGGTTCCAGTTATAGAACAGTTAAAAAGTAAGGCCTGGGAAGTGGATGTGGTTCAAGCAATTGAGCTCTCACCTACCACATGGGAGGTCCACGCTTCAGTCCCTGGTGCCTTCTAAAGAAGATAACAATACAGCATGATGAGCAGGTGCAGCAAGATGACACAACAAGAAGATGCAACAAGAGATGCAAGAAAAAAAACATAATGAGAGACACAACAAAGCAGGAAGCAGAGGTTCTGGTGTCTTGTAAAGAAGATGATCAAGGTGGCAAGGTGACTTGACAGGCAGGCATGGAAAGTTGATGAAACATGATGATGCAACAAGAGACACAAGAAGAAAATCATAATAAGAGACATGACAAAGCAGGGAACAGAGGTGGCTCAAATGATTAGGCACCTCTCTCCCACATCAGAGGTCCTGGGTTCAGTTCTCGGTGCCTCCTAAAAATAAAAAAATACGAGGAAGATGAACAGACACAGCAAGTGCAGATAATAAGAGGGTGAGAAGAAATAAATTTTAAAAATCAAATAAAACTTTTAAAAAAGTAAGACCTAAGAAGACATTATTTAAGTTACCCATCTAGTAGTTTCTTTAATTTGAGGAAGCAAGTATTTTCAGTATGGAAATATAGGCATGATATACATTAAATTTGGAATTCTTCCATTTCATAAAAATGCATTGTGTACTCAGATGTTAATTTTTAATATCTTCACATTTTAACATTTCTGAAAGCACTATTTTCTTAAGTGAAATATTTGCCATTGCTGCAGACATAGTTTATAGTTTATTTTAATAACATTTTACTTTCCTGTACTCCCATGAATGATATATATAAAAAAGCAAGTAGACAGTGCCTAGAAAAAGTGGACAGATCAGTATGCCAGTTCCCTGACATTAATGCTTGTACTTATGAACCTTTTCTTGTCAAATTGAAACTTAGCCTAGTAATATATGTTGCCTGAGTTACTGCCTAAAAAACTCCTTATTACTCAAATGTGGACTCTCCCTAAGCCAAACTCAGCATGTAAACTCACTGCCTTCCACCCAGCCTGGTGTGGGACATGACTACCAGGCACTGTGTCGCCCTGCACTGAGAGATTATTACCAAGTGACAACTAGTGATGCATTTTGAAAAAAAGACCTAAACCAAAAGGTGGAATATTAAAAACCAAAGAGTTTTTATGGCTAACAGATTTCAAAATGAGTAAGGAATTCATTCCAGAGGTTATGCTTATGCATGTCTTCAGGAGGATCACACTTACTGCCACAGTAAACAATGCATCAAGCACGGGTACGGCTATAGATACATATGGGCACTGTAGACAGGACAGACAACCCCAGGAAATTGACATCCTGTCAGTGGGCCTTACCGTGAAATATATGTTAATCTGTCTTCCCAATGTAATTGTTACTCATTTATAACTTCCCTACAAATAGTTCATTCTTCTGTCCCTTTTATTTGAAGATATAATTAACATTATAACCATTAAATATATGTCCCAGAGACTTAAATCTTCAGTGTGTTCATATGCTGGTTAGGCCCTGAGTTTCAGCAGAGTTGCAGCCAACACCTACTCTCGAGTTCATCAGACTCATCCAACACAACTAACAAAATGATGATGATGGACAACACCCATCCCTCAAAACAGTATCTACATCTGCAAGCAATTGTAGTTAGATTGTCCAATGGGATCTAAACTCCTCTCAATCTGAAGTAGAGTGGACATCACCATCCCAGAATCCCCAAGATAAAGGAATGAACAAACATAAGGAGGAAATTGTGCTACGTGGTTCATGGACAAAAACAGACTTACTATTATTCTTATAATGGAAAAATTTAAATATTGATACAAAGATAGTGGTCAACAGCAGTTCTGAGCAGAAGGAGAGGGCAGAATAGGTGAAAATGTGGCATTGTTTTGGATACTGGAATTGTTCTGCATGATATTGCAATGATGGATACAGGCCATTATATACTTTATCAAAACCTATAAAATTGTGCGGTGCAAGGGTAAACCATAGTGTAAACTATAGACTATGGTTAGTAGCAATGCTTCAATATTTATTCATCAATTGTATCAAATATACCAGGCTGACTAAAGATGTTATTAAAAGGGGAAAATGTGAGGGAAGATATATGGAATCCCTTGTTTTCAATGTAACTTTTCTATAATCTGAAAGTTCCTTAAAAATAAAGAAAAAAATTAAAAAGTCTGAAATACCTTTATTAATAAGTATAAAATAAACATTCACAAGCATACATAAAAGAAATCCTTGCATAAGTTTGACAGCATTTTTTATTTCTTTTTTTTATTTCATCATATAATGATACATCTTATGATTGATGGCTTCATAGAATTGATTGA
>JAQZBX010070708.1:0-15366 GCA_029593785.1 Cabassous unicinctus
TTTTTTTTTTTTTAATGCCTGTGGCTGGTACTGCATGCCTCTCCAGCACCACTCACCTGAAGGAGTTGATGTGGACGCCAGCTACTATTTTTCTCCCTTCCCTAACAGATACAGCTTGGTCTGTAGCTGCACTGCCCCATAACAAGGAGACATCAATTACTTTTATCATTTGCTTTTATTGTTTAAACAAAGGTTTAATTAGAAAGTTTGATTAAATTCAATATTAACTCAAGCTCATTAAAATCTTTTAGGAAAACCAACAGGTTCAAAGAGAAAAGCAAGCCGCTACTGACAATTCTTTGGTGGAAAAATAAGTTGCATACTTTACAAGCTGCCCTCATGATTATCAAGCCCAACTCTGTATCAGTTTTGTTTTTCAAAAATAGGTTTCATGATACACCAAAGAAACCATATATATACTCTTTAGTAGTAAAAAAATTTAACAATGGAGTTTCAAGATAGAGCAAAAGCCAACTATGACAACACACATGAAAAATTTATAATATAAGCCTTTTCAATTCCAGAAAACTAAAATGGGGAGATCTTGCCGAATGATAACATACATAAAACAAGAGCTAATAACAAACAGAACCCTAAACATTTTCCCAGCAACTAAGCTACAAAAATGGCAGCTTAGCAATATTACTAGCATAGAGTTTTCCTTCTTTCCCACTCATTTGTTTTATTTAGATAAATCTGGCTATCAATGAATACTTGTATAAATTCGGGTCATTCTTTTACTTACTCAATAGTTACCATTTCTTCCTGTTTACCCTTCCCTTAATTTTCTCTGGCAACGTGTCTCCTTTAGTTTGACTAGTTGTACTTAACAGGTTTGGAACCTAAAGTGAGTATCAACTCTTATTGGACTAGCACTTGAGAAATGCAATCCTAGAAAAGGGAAATTTTAACAACAGAAGTGGCCTGCCAAAGGGAAGCATCCATTGGCAATGTGACAATGGCCCATGTTACTCATTAGGAGAATGGCTTCTCTTGGGTCCCATGGCCCAGCAGGATGCCGGAGTGTTCCTGGGGAAGGGCTATGTCCCCCCAATAAAAGCATTCAGGAAATACAAAGCACCATTTTAAAGCATTTCAGTAGAATAAAAATAATATTGCATTTCCATTGGCTTGTTTTGCGTCTTGAACTGGCTTGGAAGGCTGTTCATAAAAGAGAAGATGAAAGACTTAATTGGCTGCTACTCCAAGCTCCTTAGACTCCAGGACTTCTCACTCTTCAAGCCTCAGCAGTCTTTCTGCAGCAATAATGGTATTCTTCATTAGCATCGCCTCTGTCAGGGGACTGCTGCCCCCAGGACTGGAGTGAGGGAACTGGCTTTCTTCCTGACTCCTTCAAAATCCACATCTCCAACCAGCTTGGGCTTAGTGGTTATGGGATCTTAACTTTATTTTATTCCCACATCAATGACTGCTGCTCCTTCTTTGATCATATCTGCTGTGATCAGATTTGGAATGCCTGTAGCAGATGCCACAATATCTGCCAGAATTGTAAGTTTCTTCCACTGTTCTTTGGGAGTGCAGTGATGAGATACTGTACCAGCAGCATCACCTCCAAGACGTTCACCTGCCCCGTCTGTGTTTAGTATCATTGCAATGGGCATTACAACATTCTTTGATCTTCCAGTCACAAACACATTCTTCCCTAGAGGTGGAATTCCAGTTCTTGCTTAATTATTTCCCACACGCCCCAAGGGGTAGCAGGGAACATGGAATACTGGTCCAAACACATTTGTCCTGTGTATTAGTCAGCCAAAGGGGTGCTTATGCAAAATACCAGAAATCTGTTGGGTTCTCTAAAGGGTATTTATTTGGGGTAGAATCTTACAGTCACAAAGCCCTAAAGAGTCCAACTCAAAGTACCATAAGCGGTACTTTTTCACCCAGAGTCTGTTGCCATGTGTTGATGCAAGATGGCAGGCGATGTCTGCAAGGGTTCAGTCTTTCTCCTCCTTCCAAGGTTCTGTGGTCCCAGCTTCTTCCAATCTCAGCCATAGGCTGGGACAAATCTTGTCTCTCTCCCGAGGCTCGTTTCTCTCCAGGCTCAGCTGCTCTGCTCTCTCCACAAGGCCAGCTGTAAACTTTCAGGGGAACAGCTCATCTCTCTTCCCAGGGCCTCTGCCGTATTTAATGGAGCCTTCTCTCTTTCCTCGCGTATCTGCTTCTCTGTGTATTTACTTCCCGGGCTCCAATATCAAAACTTTAGCTGTCTCCTCTGCCTTGTCATTTTCTCTGTGAGTCCCCGCCCACCACGGGGACAGGGACTCGACGTCCTACTGACGTCATAGCCCTTGTCATAATTTAACCAAGTAAAAGTGAAACCTCTGAATCCAATGCAATCTAATACACCCAGAGGAACAGACCAGTTCACAAATATAATCCAATACCTATTTTTGGAATTCATAATATCAAACTGCTACACTCTGCATTCTTTACATGGACATCATCAACATCCTTGTCGGAAGAAACAGCATGGTAGATCTTTCTCTCATCAATGTGCTCGAAGTGCAGAGAGGTGGCAAGGACGCCGGCGGGGGCAGCAGCTCTGTGTGGGCCAGAGCAGCCGAGCGGCCATCATGGCCACGAGAGTATGTGGTCATGACAGTGCTGATGCCCATGCTTTCTAGTAACTTATAGCTAATGGGGTAAACAGGTAAGTGAATCCCATGGCTTTTAATATCTTTAAGCAAAAAGTCTGAACTGATTTTAACTGCCCAAATATTGATACATGGAACAGAGATCTCAGTAAAATATATAGCTCCATCTGCTGTAAATACTTTGAATTGGATATCTGTGGGTTTTTTTCATCATGAATCTAGTTTTTATTTTCATTGTGTAATTGTAGGTTTTCAAAGAAATGTCAAGCTCAGAGCATTTTGCTAGAGATATAAACACAATTAAACTAAAGATCCTGCTCTCTGCTTGCTACCACCTGAACATTTTGAATGTAACCCCTAGTCCAGGCTGATATTTGATGATCTGCTGACCTTGTGCTGCCTCAGAAGAGCTGATGTTTTAGGATATTGAAGGAGTTACTTTATCTAAAGCCACAATCATTGGAGTGGAATGAAATCAAGGGATGAGTGGAGAAAGGACTTTTGGGAAGTATTGGAGAGGTGGGTTGGGAAATGGAAATGTGGGGGAAGGGGAAGGGCAGGCCAATTGTGTCCCCATGTGTCCTGAGCTGACCAGCATTTCAGGGCAATTAAGGCCATGGGCAGAGGTGACAGCTCCATGACAGGCCAGGTCACTCTACTCCAGCATTTGAGCCTGGTGCAAGTCGGATATCAGGTTATGAACTAGGAGAACTCCCAAGGAACAATTGTCCAGGAGCTTGTGCGATGTGCCTTGGAAGTAGAGAGAAGGAAGCAATTCATTCTTCTGCAGGAGGCGGGAGCTGGAGCAGTGGGACACCGGGGCACAGACTGGATGGGGTGACCTCACAAAGAAGCAGAGAGTGGAGATAAGCCCTGCAGGATGGGTAGGATTTCTCCGGGCACAGGAAGAGAGGAGGAGCGTTTGGGGCCAGAGGAACAGAGTGAACAACTACACAGAGGTGTGGAGTTTCATCAGGTGTTCAGGAAACAGTGCAGCCGGGTATGAGGAAAGCTTAGTTAGGCGTTAGGGCAAGAAGTGGCAGAGCAGGAACCAGCCTCTGCGGGACCTTGAGCTCCAGGGTAAAAGTTTGCGGACGCTGGGGAGCCAATGAGAGCTTTGAAGCAGGGCAGAGACAAGAAAACAATCAACTGAAAGCAAAGTGGATCGTGGATTGCAGCAGGTTAATACTAGAGGTTAGGGAGACTGATTAGGAAGGCATTGTAAAGCGTTGCGAAGAGAAGTAGTGGACCAGCATAAAGAGGAGGAAATGGAATTCAAAAGAGGGAGATCAGTTTTACCTACAGAATGAACAGCATTTGGCAACTAAATGGACTTGGAAGTTACCTTTAACCAAGGTAGGACATTCAGGAGAAGGAGTGAGCAGGTATTTGATCATGATCCACCTGCTGGCACATAAATAACATGTAAAAAGTGCCTTATCCATGCTATCTGTTATTTATTTATTATTATCATTATCAATATCATCATTATTGATACTATTCAAAAACCAAGTGTTTGCTAGAACAAATAACACACAATGGGTTGGCTTACCAATGGGAACGTATCGTTCATGGGTTCAGAGGCTTGAAGGCTTGCTTTCTCCTGGGGTGTTATCTTCTGCAGTCTTTGGGTTCCTTGGCTTTTCTATCAGATAGCAACGTACATGGCGGCATCTTCTCCTTCCTCTTCCGGGTTCTCGTAACTTCCAGCTTCTGGCTGCTCGTGGCTGCCTCTATAAGGCCTCAAATAATAGGATTAAGACCCCTCTTGATTAAGTTGGGCCACACCTTAACTGAAGTAACATCATCAAAGGGTCCTATTTACAATGGGCTCACCTTCAAAAGGAATGGGTTAAGAATATATTTTTCTAGGGATCAGAACCCTAAGCCACCACACTAAGTCATTTTTGCTATTTTTTTTTCAGGTGCTCATCTCTATAGATAACCTTTAGGTAGGTTATATAATTAGACTTTTCAAATTAAGCAAATTAAGCAATCGCTAGAAAAACTAGTTTATTGTATTTAAGATGATAACCCTTAAATCAATGATTTTGGAAATATATCTATTCAACGTTGACCCAAGAAGCTATTGCAAAATATTGGGCTATGACTACACCTAGTTTACCTGCATCTCATACCTTCATACTGGACTGCAAGCTTCCCAAAAACTTATCCATCATTGCATTCCCAATGCACAATTTCTAGGAGGTTATTAGAACTTGGTCAGTGGTCCAAAGAAATTTTTGAAGAATGAATGAATGGATGGATGTAACAATAAAAATAATTATATCCTTGATAAAAAACCCTTTCTGTGATGAGTTAAATAGAATGTGCATCATATTCGGGAAGTGTTCAAATGATCCAGGCAAGGGACAAGCAGAATGACCCCTAGACAGGCACTTAGACACATGGGAATACTGGATGAATGAGAGTTAAAGTTCATCCTACCTAGAGGCAGCCACATTCCTCCTGTCCAGAGCAGTTTTCTCAGCAAACCAATCTCATCAAAGAGGGCAAATTTCTCCCCAAATAATTTGGGCTCAATTCCTAACATTGTTCAGATTTCCTAAAGACTTCATAGCCTTCTTGTATTAAGAGATTGATTCAGCTACCAGAAGAAACCCCCCAAAAAAGTGGCTTAAATAAGATAGAAGTTCATGTCTCTCACCTAACAGCCTAGTCTCCTACAGAAGCTTTGAGATGGTAGGATTTCAAGTCCTTCCTGTTTTGTAGCTCTGTCATCTTCAATTTGCAGCTTCCATTTCTTCAGTCTAAAATGACTGCTTCAATTCCCACCACTTTGTCTATATACAAGGCCCAGAAAAGAGAAAATATGGGAGGGGAGGCAAGGGGAAGGAAGGGTTTCTTCCTTTTATTTCAAGGGTATGACCCAAAAGTTACACATATTATTTCTCTTTACATCTTATTGTCCAGAACTTGGTCACATGGCCACGTAGCTGCAAGGGATGCTGGGAAATTAAGTCAAACTGGCTCTCCATGTGCCTGGATAAAGCTTCTTTCATTCCAGAGCAGAGATCTTTAGCTTTTCTTACGCCAGGGACCCTTTGGTAATCAGATGAAACTCCTTCTCAGAATTCTCAAATAAATTTTTGAATTAAAAACTTTAAGGGAAGTGGATGTGGCTCAAGTGGTTGGGCTTCCATTTTACCATATGGGAGGCCGGGTTTGATTCCTGGGGCCTCCTGGTGAAGGCAAGCCGGCCTTCACCGTGCCGTGCGGCACAGTGAGCTGGCACAGCAAGACGATGCAACAAAGGGAGACAAGCAGACACAGAAAAACACACAGCAAATGGGCACAGCACGCACAAGCAGCAAGGGGGTGGGGTGGGATAAATAGATAAATAAAAAATAAATCTAAAAAAAAAAACTTTAAAATATTTACATGAAGTAATTGTGAAGTAGTTATATTGTGTTTCTTATTACATTAATAATTCTAGCAGCAGTTTTAATTACTATAATTTCAAAGTTGTAATGAGCATAAACAAAATTTTAAGTTATCTGCAACAATTGTAATGGAATACAAAAATATCTATGATTCCTCTTGGTGATAAAGTCACAGATACTATTAATCCTACTGTGTTTGTTTTCTACATTCATAATTGGAGGAAATGCAGGTTAGTGGGATAAAAAGATATAATCTTTTCTTATCCTGGTTCATGAATGCCCTGGTATTTTTTTTTATTTTTTATTTTTGGGTACCTGGGGCCAGGGATTGAACCCAGGACCTCATATGTGGGTAGCCAGCACTCAACCACTGAGCTACATTGGCTTCCCTGAGTTGGTTTTATTATTTGTTTTGCTTGTTGTTTGTTTTTGTTTTTTCAGGAAGCACCAGGAACTGAACCTGGGACCTCCCATGTGGTAGGCAGGTGCTCAACTGCTTGAGCCACATCTGCTCCCTGCCCTGGTTTTTATACACAGGATTTTTGGGGTCTGTGGACCCCATTTGAGGACCCCCCATTAGTAGAGTAAGGTGAACAGATACTGGGAAGCACTAGCGGTGCTGGCCACACCTCCCATTTCAGTACCTGCCTAGGCTCTGTGGTCTTCAGTTTTGGGATTAGCCAAGCTCCAATCAGGAAACAGAAACAACACAGAAATTTGAAAAGGGAAAGTTTGATATAAAGAAGTATTAACTATAATAGGGACTGGCAACATGAGGGATTGACCAGAAGGAAGCAAGGAGAACTCTAAAGAATGTAGAACTTGCAGCTGTAAAGAGTAGCCATCCCTTAGGGCTGAGATCCAGACCTTGTTGGAAGGGGCATGGCCATGGCTCACTGAATAGCAGAGCAGTTGCTCTAGTGTCGTGCTGGTGGGACTTGCTGGAAATCCGCCCTTTAGGTGGTGGGGAAGGCCATTCATGGATAGCTGGTTGGCAGCGGAAGCTGCTGGTTGCTAGGTGCTGCTGGCTGCTAGGTACTGCAGAAGCCAGGTTCTAGGGAAGTCTGCACAGGCTGCAGGCCCCAGGCACCGGTGGAGCCGTCCATGCTGCAGAAACCGGGTGCTGGAGAAGCTGCCTGTGCCGCTGTAAGTGATGATGCTCCAAGCCTGAGAGGTGGTCAAATGGCCTTTGTTTGGCCACCAACTTTCAATTTCTCTCCATACTCAAGCCTGGTTTGCTCAGTCTATGACTTGGCTTCTGCCCAAGTTCTTGGTTATCTCCGTGTTCTCTAGTGAAGGCTCAAAACAAGCCCTGAACCCTACCCACTTGGCTGAGACTTGGATTCTTTGCTCAGCCATTTCCAGCTCATTCCTTGGATTTGTGAATTTGTGAAACTGAGATAAAAATAGCACCTACTTAGCGTGCCACTGAGGATTAAGTGAAATAATGCATGCAAAGCATGTGCCACTGTGGTTTGGGCATAGCAGCCACTTGATAAACACTAGTTATTACCATTGTTTTGGCAGCTGATATCACTGTAGTGGCTCTCCTTAAGGATATCCAAATAGCTTCACTCACTAGCTGGAGTTGTATCACAAACTGGAGAATCACGTGATTTCATGGTGCTGTCTGAACCTCAACTGCTCCTGGGCCCTACTCAACAGTCTGAATTTTCTTGGATCAAGACCAGATGTGTCAACATCTTTTGGATCCTGGGAATCTTGTTGGTTCTAGCCTGCAGGTGGGCTAATTTCCCAATCTCTGATCCCCATTCAGTTCCTGCTTTCTTCCTTTTCCCACTGGCCCACTGCTGAAATCCCAACTGACTTTTATGGCTATTGGAGAGTCAACGACCAGGTATTTTTTTTCTGACCCAGAATGATTGAAATATCCAAGTCTAGTCTTAGGGACATTCAGAGTTGGTTTATGCTGATGTGGAGTTATTTAGAAGTCAATCTAAAATACTCCTTTTTCCTTCTTCTAGTCCTTTCTTCTCTCCAGCGCCTTATCCCGCATCCCTAACACACACTTTGCCTCCAAGCTCTCTCAGTACTGGAAATTCTACCATCCCTGATATTCCCTTTTATACTTAAAACATTTTGATTCCATAAATCTCTTTCCAAAATACTAGCTCATATCCCTAAGAGGAATAGTAAGCCATTATTATCTATTAACACCTTAAAATGTCTTATTAACTCCTTGCTCTTAACCTCTCTGCACATAGAGTCCTGAAGAAATAAATCACACAATACATAAGTGTAGGTTGACCAGGCATCCTGGCTTGCCTAGGACAGTGCCAGGGTGTGTGTGTGTTTCTGATGTAAGTTCTAGTAGTGTCCCTTTTCACTCTCATATTATGACCAGGTTTGGGTCTGGAGCATGTAGCTTTGTTTGGGGAAGGAAAATCTGGAAGAAGGACTTAATATATCCAGAAAGCAACATGAAATATTGAGGAAAAGTTGTCAGAGAGGAGAAAAGTACTATAAAGCGTGTTGAACAAAAGGACAAATACTGTATGATTGCGTTACTATGAATCAAATATATTGTGTAACATATTGTTTGATTAAAAAAAATTTGTATGTATCCAGCACATTTAATTGAGAAATGTATGTATTTATTCATCTGTGTTTACTTTTTAGTTTTTAATTGTTTATATTTTCAATTATTAAATGTACAAAATAAAGTTAAAAAAAAAAAAAGAGTGTTGAAGACAAACTTTGCCAATTTCACAGTTTGCGCCAGCCAACCTCCCAGTGTCCATGAGCTCTCTATGTCCATGGACTTGAAATGTTATAACTTGGTTTTGGGGAGGGATCATAGCCTAGTGATTAAAACCCTAATGACTCAAGCTTTAAAATCCATAAGCTTTGGGTTTAAATCCTAATTCTACCACCAACTGGTTGTGTGATGATGGGAAGGTCACTTTTCTAATGAGTCTCAATTTCTTTATTCGTGAAATTGTGATAATAATAACACCTACTCCTAGAGCTACACTAAGTATTAAATGTAATAATGCACATAAGGCAATTAGTAGAGAACTTGGGGTGAAGCAATCCCTCAATAAACATTAGTTATTACCGTTATTGTCGGCAGTTGATGTTGCAGTAGTGGATATCTTTTAGATTACCAACCTACCCCCCTTTCTCTAAAAACTTCCTACCCTGCTAGAGGAAGCTGAATAATGGACCCCAAAGATATCTGGGTCCTAACCCCTGGAACATATGAATGTTACCTTCTGGGGCAAAAGGGACTTTGCAGATGTGATTAAGGTAAGGATCATGAGATGGGGAGATTATCCAGGATTATCCAGGTAAGCCCTTATGGTAAGCATAAGTGTCCCTTTAAGAGGGAAGCAGAGGGGGAAGCGGATGTGGCTCAAGCGACTGGGCTCCCGTCTACCATATAGGAGGTCCAGGGTTCGATTCCCAGGGCCTCCTGGTGAAGGCGAGCTGGCCCGCGCAGTGAGCTGGCCCAAGTGGAGAGCTGGCCCGTGCAGGAGTGCTGCGCTGCGCGGAGAGCTGGCGCAGCAAGATGAAGCAACAAAAAGAGACACAGAGGGGTGACAAGAAGAGACACAGCAGGCCAGGGAGCTGAGGTGGCGCAAGAGATTGAGCGCCTCTCTCCCACGCCAAAAGGTCCCAGGATCAGTTCCCGGTGCTGCCTGAAGAGAAGACAAGCAGACACAGAAGAACATACAGCGAATGGACAGAGAGAGCAGACAATGGGGTGGGGGAGTAAATAAATCTTTTTTAAAAGTCGGGGGGGAAGCAGAGGGAGATTTGAGGACAGAAGAGGGGACGGCCATGTGATGATGGAGCAGACTGGAATGAGGTACTTTGAAGTGCCACAAGCCAAGGAATATAGGCGGCCCCTAGAAGCTAAAAAAGGCAAGGAAACGGATTTTCCCCTGGCGCCTCCAGAAGGAATCAGCCCTGCCAACACCTTGACTTTAGCCCATTGAAGCTGATTTCCAACTCCTCTCCTCCAGAACTGTCAGGGCAAAAGTCCTAAGAATGCCGATGGTTGCAAAACCATTGCTCACCCTGGCCTGGTTCAGTCAGAAGTGGGTCAGCGAGTTTCGGGGGGCAGCCTCAAGGAAAAGCCATTCTAGTAGGCCTGCGCATTCTTGAGGGTGGACTGAACTGA
Organism: Cabassous unicinctus; assembly: GCA_029593785.1. Lineage (NCBI taxonomy): Eukaryota > Metazoa > Chordata > Mammalia > Cingulata > Chlamyphoridae > Cabassous > Cabassous unicinctus. The sequence continues at coordinate 10,167 of JAQZBX010070708.1, forward strand.
TGCTAAGAGATCAGCAGTGGGAAACTGAAGAAACATCGCCACTGCCCAGTTGCCAAACTTCTCGGAAAGAGACAAAAACACTGATATTTCAACCTAAAAACTCATGGTCACATGGAGCACATGGTCAGGTTCTGCAAAGCACACACGCTTTAAGAGAGAGGAAGACCAGGGCCCTCAAAGGAGGCTGCTATGGCAGCAAGCCCATGGGAGTGGATTTGTTTCTTTATATACTTTGGTGTCTGTTCTAGAGACAGCTCAGTGACGGCCTTTTCAAAAGAACAGATGTCTTTTACTTTAGAGATCATTCATTCAGCAGGTATGATTGAGCTACAGCTTTGTGCCTGGAAGGGTGCAAAGTGCAGGGGATACCAAGAGGAATGGGACATATTTCCTGCTTCTAAGGGGTTGGTCGCTTAGTTCAGAGACACAGGGAGACTATTTCTCTATAATTGATAAATACTAAGATAGTGGTGTGGTAGTTTGAGTCTTTTGTGGGCCCCAGAAAATTATGTTATTAAATTGGTCCATTCCTGTTGGTGTGAACCTATTATAGATGGGACTGTTTGAGTAGATTACTTCAGTAAGGCATGAACCAGGGTGGGTCTTAATCCTCTTACTGGAGTACTTCATGAACAGATGAATATGAGGAGACACACAGGAGTGCAGAGACACTCCCCCAGAGGCTGAGAGAGGAAACCCCGGAAATCAGGAGGCTGAAAGTGTAGAGACTTGGAGGAGCCTGATGCCTTGATGTGGCCATTTCACAGCCTCAGAACTGTAAGCGAGCCACTTAATAAATCCCCATTGGAAAAGCCAACCTACTTCTGGTATAGTGCCTTGGCAGCTTTTAGCAGACTAAAACAAGTGGTAACTACCAAGCACCTCTGTAGCACTTACCCCAACTGGAGAGTCAGGGATGGCTCTCTGAAGCTGACAGCACAGCTGCCCCCTGAAGGATGAATGGCAATCAAGGTTGGAATGAAGGCATGCCAGGCGGAGGAAGCAGCAGCATCAAAGTCATCCAGGAGAGGGTATAACATGTCGAGGCTTGCATACAGCTGGAAGACAGAACTGGGGAGAAGATGTGGAGGAGATGAGGACAGAGAGGTGGACGAAGGTTCTATCAGTCAGGGCCAGCAGTCTGACCCTTAACCTGAGCAAATGGTTTCTGTGGGGAATTTTAAGAAAGCAGGTGAGAGACATGGTCAAATTTGCATTCTGGTTAGTGTTCTTGTGCCGGAAATGCCCCCGGGTTGTCACATATTGAGCAGATCACCAGTGCATCATGACAGATGAGACAGTGTTCCTAGAATTACAGTTAACTTTTAACGGTAGATGATAACTCTTACTTGGTAGAAGGGTGTTTGGTTGAACAGATGGCATGGGAAGTCTCAGGATTGAAGTTCAATGTAGAATGTCAAGTATAGGCTCATCTTCAGTATGGAAAGTGAGCAGAAAAAGTTTAATCAAGGACAGCGGGTTGGGTTTTACGTTTTGCAAACCAAGAAGAAAGGCACCCTCTCAGAATGCAGTTTGAACGCAAAGTCTTCCAACTAAAGTGGAAGGGTGGCATTTACCCACTTGCTATGGCCTATCCTGAAAGACGAGTGATGATGTACAAACATAAAGTTTATCTTCCTGTGAATTCTTTTTCTTAATGGTCTATGCCAATTTAAGTGACCGTAACCAAAAGAGCGGCCAGATGGATAATACACTGTGTACTTTATTACATGGAGGCAGGATTCGTGCTTGTTACAGTTGGGCAGTTTGATGTAATTATGAATTCCAAAAATATAATTGGATCATGCTTGTAAACTGATCTGTTAATCCGGGCATGATTAAGTTATGATTAGGGCATTGACTGGGCCACGTCAGTAGGGCGTTGAGCCCCCCCCCCTTGGTGGGTGGGGAATCGAATATAAAAGGCAAGGCAAAGAACAGAGTTTAAGCAGTTTTTGAGAAGGAGTTTTGATGTTGGAAAGAAGGCCCCAGGAGAAGAGAAGCAAGCCATTCGCCAGTCGTCTGCAGATGACCTTGTGGAGGAAACAGGAGCTAAGCCCGGAGAGAAACGCAGCCCCGGGAAGAGAGGAACCCAAGAAGCCTGAACCCTGGTAAACGTCGGCAGCTGTCTTGCTCTAACACGTGGCAATGGACTGTGGTGAGAGAAGAAACTTAATGCTTTATGGCCTGGTATCTGTGGACTTCTACCCCAAATAAATACCCTTTATAAAGACCAACCCATTTTTGGTATTTCACATTAGCACCCCTTTGGCTGACTAATACAGTGCTTTTGTGAAAAAATCTCTTCTTTTGAAAAAGAGATTTGTAAGGCAGAGGTTGACAGGTAGGTTAAGTTGCAGGCAAGGCAACATACCATGAGAAAGCAGTAGGTGGCCAGAATCTCAGAAAACAGAGTTGATTTTGAAAGACATGGCTCCAGCCTTCAAGAAAGGGGGAAAGAAGGGAGAACATGGACCTAGTGGGGCAAGATTGTGTGCGATTCACCACGGCAGCCCTGGAACCTGTAAGTACAGTGCCTGAAAATAATAGGGGCTCAGGGAATGTCAGTTTGGATGAAGCAGGACCCAATGTAGTAATGGTTATGGGACCCCAGGCTTGGTTCACAGGGTTAACATCCACTCTGAGTCCTGGGGGCACCCAGGAGCACTGCAGGTGCAGACAAAGAAGGGCTTCTTTTACTGGGGTCCACAGCAGACCCTCTGAATCAGAATTACGTGGGTGCTTCCATATATGTCCAGAGTCCTAGGACCCACCCCACACCTACTCTATCAGAAGCCCTGGGAGTTGTCCTGAGCATATTCTGGAAACAGAGCAGATTCATAATTGAAATCCAACTGTCCCCCTTACTGGGTGTCTAAACTTGAGCAAACTTAAAAAACCTCTGTGGATTTCAAATGCCTCATCTGTAAAATAGATATAGACATAGGTATACTACCTGGGGTTTTGTGCTGACTGAGTAGGACAAGGCATAGGAGAGCGCATAGCAGCTCCGATAGTGGTTAGGAAGGAGAGGAGAGACAACCCTCTCTTTCCAAATAGACTTCCGAGTTACCAGTTAATTTCCTCAACTCTCAGGTCTCATCCACATCTTCCGTTCCTTGCCACACCAGATCTCCTGGGCAGGTGTCACTAAGATGGCTGTTTCTGAAGCACATTTAGTCTCTTTACCAGGGTTTCTACCTGGAAAAGCGGTCCCTCCCCCACAACCATGGGGAAGACACTGTTTAATTTATATGTTCTGCCTTAGGTGGCTTTTCTCAGCACCCGTTCCCCCCAAGCAGCTCTCGCCACACAAGTGCTGGAATCCAGCCCCTCATGAACCTTCCACTGGGTTCCAGTAGTCCCAGCAGGTCTACTAGGTCCACCTGCCCATCCACAATCCCCTGGTGCTTTCCAGCTCCTGAGTTTTGTGTCACTTTTCCCCCTTTGCTGGAAATTCAAGCCCAGACTCTTCTCGAGCTCTACAAATCTCACCTGTTCTTTAAGACCTAGTCAACCTCTCACTGATAGTGAAGCAAATGTTTCCTGTTTCAAATTCCTGTTTATAATTTTTTTATGACAAATAATCTTGGCCTGCTCTGTGACATCTCCTGCATTTGGAAATGCTTTTTCCCTGTGGGACTGTCAGCAGTTTGAAGGCAGACGCCAGGTCCATCCTCTGGATCCCCAGATTGCTGGGCACAGGAGAATCTCTATACCCAAGAGGTGCTCAGGTATTTGTTGCTATTTTTGTTTTATTAACTTCAGTTATTCTTGCCACATGTCTCTAATGTTACTATTAACTAGGACTTACTGGAGGCTTACTATGTACTAATCACCTTATATCCCTCGTTTCACTGAATTCTCTCACCAACTATTTCATTGAACAGTAGCCCGTACTGCAGTGGGTGCTATTATTATACCCATTGTAAGAAGGAGGGCACTGAAGCTTAGTAGGGCAATCTAGTTAAGAGATGGAGCTGAATTCAAATTGAGATGGTCTGTCTATCAAACCGACCTCTGTACCACAATTAATGCTATCTCGTGATCACTGTTTGGGGAAAATTTGCCAAGAGTCAATGACAATTCAAGCTGACCATTATTCATAATCCTTTTCACTGCAATGACAGCAATTCAAATTAGCTTATAAAAATCATGGGGAAGGAAGGGATGAAGTTGGCTGTAAGGATACCTTGAATCAGGAACTTAAACAAGGTAAAGTTACTCTCTCTCTTTCATTCCTTCCCCTCCACTCCCTGTCCTCAGCTCTCATCTCTGCTTCTCTGTTGGCTTTATTTGCTTCTCCTGAAATGGGCTCTCTCTGCCTCTGGGAACATAGCTGCCAACAGCTTCTGGGACTACACCCAGCATCTGACCAGTGATGCAGTGGGTTACTCTTCACTAGCCCTGGGCAGAAAAATCCTAGGGAAGGATTCCAGTTGACCAGGCTGGGGTCATGTGGCCCGAAGAATGGCAAACACCAGCAGCTCCAGCCTTCACATGTCCAGTTCTGAGGGTTGGTGAGTAGCACCCTGTATTAGTCAGCCACAGTGGTGCTGATGCAAAATACCAGAAATCTGTTGGCTTTTATAAAGGGCATTTATTGGGGGTAAAAGCTTAAATTACAAGGCCATAAAGAGTAAGGTACCTCCCTCACCAAAGTCTGTTGCCAAGTGTTGGAGCAAGATGGCTGCTGGTCTCTGCAAGGGTTCAGCCTTCCTCTTCCTCCTAAGGCTCCATGGTCCCAGCTTCTTCCAATCTCAGCATAAGGCTCATGTCTCTCCCCAGGGCTCATTTTTTTCTGGGCTTTCTCAGCTGTTCAGAGCTCTGGTCTCTTCAGCTGCAAACTATCAGGCGAATGGCTCAGCTCTCTCCCCGGGGCTCCAGCATCCAAAACTAAACTCTCTGTGTTTTCCTTCTCTGGTATTTACTTCCCTGTCTTTGATTAAGCATCCGTTTATATAGCCCACAAGGGGGGGGGGCGGGACTCAAACCAAGTCGCCCTAATGATGTGGTAAAATAAAAGCCCTAATCTTGATTTAATAAAGTAAAAGTGAAACCTCTGAATCTAATACAATCTAATACACCCAGAGGAACATACCAGTTTACAAACACTATCCAATATCTGTTTTTGGAATTCATAAACAATGCCAAACTGCCACACTCTACCCTCTGAATTCCAAAAACACATTACAATATT
>JAQZBX010070709.1:0-15366 GCA_029593785.1 Cabassous unicinctus
ACCACTTGAACTAGAAGGGCTGCAGTGTTTAATTGGTAATGCAGTGCCCTGTGTGCCTCTCGGTCATCAGTCTTAGGGACCACTTCCTTCCCCCACCCCTGATAAGTCACATATTTCAACTCTCCCCAGCAGACAGGTTCTTACCTTCTGGGCATAACCACAGTGCAAGACTTTGGACAAAGACCACCACCATCCCAGGGACTGTGAACTCTAAGGGCTTGGGGCTGGATGCCTCTTTCAGGATATTTCAGTAACAGCACAACTGAGTCTGTAAACTGGTGAACACCCCAGACAATGGAACTGAGAACCAAATGGCCACAGTGTCATCTTGGCCAGTGAGGAAAAGTGTGAATTTTCCTTCCATGGCAAAGAGTAAGGACAATAATCCAGACACCAGAGCTCACTGTGAATCATCAGGAACCTGCCAGAGGGGAGTGACCTCCAAGTACATGGCAGAAAGGCTGGCAACCTTCTATGGAATTTCTGAATTAAAACAAATTGTGCAAGGAATTGCAGGGATGCTAGAAATGTCAGTTTACAAGGAGGGATACATTTTATGAAACGAGGTCATTTGTGGCTTTCGAAGCTGCATCACAAATGTTCTCTCAGAATCAATGTACAGAAAAGAAATTTTGAATTCAGAGACCAGGATCCCGGAAGGATTCAAATCTAAGAGAAAGGATGGACCACGGGGCCCCTAAAAGGGGACTGATGATGCACACTCCTGCCTGCCCTCTGGCATTTGCTAACAATCTTCCTCTGGCCTTTTTCTTTGCACAGTGTAAGTTTTCATATTTTTACATTCCCCCCTTCCCTACTTACTGCTGATTCAATTCCAGAATTCATATTGAAAGCTATGAGTTTTTAACTGGTGTTCATAGAAACCTCTGCACCAGAAACAGAACATATTCCCTCTTCCTTCAAAGCTGTAGACAGGAAGCCACTGTCCTAGGTCAGGAATGGCCCTTGTTAATGTGATTTTTACAGATATCTACATTTGCTATGCCCTGTGAAAGCCCATTCAAACTTGAATTCCAGGAGTTTTGATGGCTTGTCTCAACTATGCACTGCATTGGCATGTGGTAGATGCTCCATTAGTATTTGGAGGATGAGGGGAAATTTTTGAATCCATTTTCCTGCGCTAGATTTCCCTGGGCCCTCATTGCATCTCAAACTGTAGCTTGAGTGCAACATGCTGCCTTATTCTCTGCAAGTGACAAGTGGGTCTCTTCTTTCCACCAACACTATTCTACTGTTGGGTAGGTGTACAGCCTAGTCCACACCTACATGTAGCTAAGCACCCATGACTAAGGTTCCAGGAAGAATTCTGAGCCAGTTTCTCACTACACCTTGTTTTCTTCACCATTGATTGTGGAATGGGAGAAGGCAGGGATGGGGCAAGAATGATTTAGAAGTGGTGGAATGGGGATGGATTCTCTCAAAGGCTGCTCTGAGATTCCAGCCTTCCGTTTCTCCCAAGGGAGCCCTGGGCACCATCTACAGCTGCCTTTGACACTTTGGCCCTTATAGGAGGAAGCCCCTAAATCAGCCTTCTAGCGGGAACCATCAGATGTGTGGGACAAAACATTCAGCCTTGCCCTTTGTCAGCCAGAGCCACTCACTCCACTTTGCCCACTGCTTAGTAAAAAACAAAGTCCACACTCCTTATCAATTTGTCATCAAGGCCCTGCTTGGCTGTTGCCACAGTGATGACTCCATATAATGTTCTCCTCTCCAGATTAGAAACAATTGTCTACACTGACCTTGAGCCTATGAAGAAAAGAGATGAGATGATGGCAACAAGCCTGCAGATTAACAACTGGGCAAATGGTCGCCATCCCAGTAGTCTCCTTCCCACCCTACTAGCCATGAGCAGACTGTGAACATGATCGGCCAACCAAGCTTCCAACCTCTTGAGCTCTTGCTCAAGATGGGTCTGTCCTTCATGTTCCTTCCAACAGCTCAGCCCTCCCCAGCTCAGACATACTGGGAGTGGAAGGTGCTGTGGGGCTGCCCAGGAAGGATCAGTATATTTGCCCAGCCTTCTCACTGCCTTGTGACCCCTATCTTACCTTTGGTTGTCTTTTGGTAAATGTCCAGAGTCTTCTGTGGTAGGGGTTGAAACAATTCCTGCAGCTTTGAAAAAGGCTCTCACTGCCAGTTTTCCTTAGGTGAAAGCCTTGGGATGTTGGGAAACAACAAGAACACATCTTGTTCTCCTGGGCATACTGCTCAAGTGAGCTGGGTTGGGGACTGTCTCTAGAATGTGGGTTCCTGGTTGCCAGAGTTCCAAGTTCTATTGGGTTATAGTGAGGTTACTTCTTGGGTGCCCATTACCTGTCCCACTTTCTTGGATAAAACCTTTCCTGAAGTTGATGCCTCTTCAGCCTCCTCTCTAATGTCATCAATTTACCTCTACAGTTATACAAACACTCCCCTCCTTGAAGAACCTGGGAAAGGCCTGGGAAATTCAGGATCCCAGTATTGAGGAGATAGGGCTGACTTCAGACCTATCTCCTTTTTCTGCCTTATCCATGAATTTGGACAAGTCATTGTGTCTCTCGGGCCTCCAGAGTCTCTTCACCAGAACCATAAGGATCATTCTAACTTCCACATCCTAAGGACTTAAGCAGATGTATATGGAATAATATCTATAGAACTCATGAGTTAATGTGAAAGATAACTACTACATGAAACTTAGAGGTGGAAGAATTGCTTGAAGGAATATGAAGCGGCAGGGAGTTCAACTCAATACAGGGCTGGTTCTTGATGGTATGGTTATGGGAAAGTAACTTATCTTCTTGGTTTAATTTTCCAGTTCCTAAAATAATGTGCCTGAAATTCAATGAAAACCAGATATCACCATCTGAATCAAAACCCCTTCGATGGCTACCCTTTATATTTAGAGTCATATTAAATGCCTCCATTTAGTTTACAAAAGCCTCCAAATAACTTCCAAGGATCCCTGCCTCCTGGTATACAGGTTCTTGTCTAATCTCATCTTCTTGGGTATGAACTAGACTTGGTGACTCTCTTCTTATCAATATAATATGGCCACTCCTGTAATTTCTGCCTTGCTACTTCTCTTTTACTGTCTATCCATCTGCCTCTATCTATATATCTATCTCTAAATCTATAATTTTCCTTTATATCTCACTCTAGGGAAATAGGCTATGATGTGCAGAGGCCCATATTACAAAAAAACTGAGGGAAGGCCCAGATAACAGACAGAAAGAAAATGAAACCCTCGGTCCAAACTGAATGCTGCCAATAACACATGAGTGACTTTGGAATCAGACCCTTCCAAAGTCAAGCCTCAGTTGGGTCTACTCAGTCTTGGAAGAGAAACTGGATCAAAATCACACAGGTTAGTCTTCCCTGAATTCTTTGTTCACAGAAACTGTGCAATAGCAAATATTTGTTGTAAGCCACTAAATTTTCCATAGTGCTGTCACATACTAATAGATAGCTAACATAATGAACCAGGCCCCAAGTTCTGTCACTCCCCTCCTCCATCCTTCCCCATCTATCCTCCAAAGCTCCCTCCATCTACAGTGGCCTCTTTCCTAACCTCATCTCAGGCCAAATTCACTGCAGACTCAGAGTCTGCAAAGTTGTGCCTTCTGCTGCCATACTGTTCACACACTTGTGTAGGGCTGGCTCCTTTTTCTCATTTTAATTGTAACATAAATGACACCTCAGTGACTCCTTTCCAGCCCACCCACCTAGTGGCTCACAGCTCTGCTTTTGTAGCACCTTAATTGATTTTCATTATGACACTTGCTTTTTCTTCTATTTCACATGTATTTGTTTACTATTTTCTTCCATCTCTACCTCCAGACTCTGAGCTCCTGGAAAACAGAGAGAAAGTTGATTATTTTCAGCACTCCTACTACCAAGGCCTAAACCAGCACCTGGCCCTGGTGAGTGCTCAGGGCATAGTTGCTACATGAATAAATGAGATGATCACAGAACACTTCTACCAGACTCACACCAAACAACAAAGTTAATGCCAAACTCCAAACAACATTAAAAAATCAGTAAAATCTATCTGACAATAGAAGTTAAGACCAGCAACAGAATAGGAAAATATATTGACAACAGTATCACCTAGAAACTAATACTATCCAGAATAGTTAAAAAATAATATATCTACCAATTCAAAACCAAAAATAAATTGACCAAAAATATAGACAAAAGGAATATGAACAGACAATTCACAGATTAGTAACATCATATGGTAAATAACTATAAACTGTATCATAAACAATAAATGACATTCAAACAAATAACCAATACAATTTCACATATAAAATTTTTCTTAAATCAATCTCTACAAAGTGGAGCCACATTACATAAAAATGGAGATTCTCTTCCAGTGTCAGCGGGGGTGCACTTTGTCTAACCACTTGGAGCACATAATAGTCACTTGGGCCACATTTGAAAATATCCCAAAGTATAACCATTCTTCAAATTCTCTTCTTATCAACAAATGTATGTCACCCAAAATACCCACAACACCATCACTAATGGAAGGGAAATGTTGGAATGAAAGAAAATGTCAATGAAAAGGAGAAGGTAGTAAAAAAGAAATCCACATGTAATACAAGACAGTGATAAACAGCAGTGAAACTAAGTGAACTAGGCTACAGTATATGTGTCCAAATGGAGATTTTCAAGGAATTATTTGAGTCAAAATGCAATGTTTTGGGAGCGGATGTGGCTGAAGGGATTGAACTCCCACTTACCAAATGGGAGGCCCTGGGTTTGGTTCCCATTGAGGGAAAGCTGACTTATGCTCAGAGAAAGGTGACAAACCACACCCATGGAGGGCTAAGGGCCCACACCCATGGAGAGCTGGTGCAGCAAGATGATGAAACAAAGGGAGACAAGCAGACACAGAGGAAATGTGTAGTGAATGGACACAAAGAACACACAGTGAGCACAAGTGGCAAGAGGATGGGAAAAATAAATAATTAAAGTACTTTTTAAAATACAATTTGCTGAAAGATATACTGACATATGCACATACTTTGTGGACTTGTATAAAATCTATTTTGTTAAAATACACACAAGTTGCTACTGAAATTTTGTGAATGATTGGAAATGGCAAAAAGACCAAAAGTGATTGGATCCACTTGATTTGATTATAATGTCTAATCACATGAGGTTTGAACAACATAAATATCTGCCTGGGAATGAAACATCCCTCAGATACACTTCCTCACTCATCCTGAAAGCTGCATTGCTTCCAGCAATTTGCCCAGCATACACCAACCTGAAATCTGCTGGTAAACAACATTATCACAGGTGGATTTCTGGTTGGTTTTCATTTTGGGCCTCAGTTTATCCCTCAGATAAATAGTATCGTGGGAGAAATAGATATTAGTGTGGGTTTAGGTGTTGGATTTTGGAGTCTTTAATTTATAATAGTGTTTATTTGGACATTGGTGCAAAAATTATGTGATTCTAAATGCTAAGTAATGCATGAAGATTGATACTTTCAAGGAAATCCATCTAAGTAAATTTGAGTAGGACTATAAATGAGCAGTGATGGAAGACTTTTTAGTGCCAAAGGCATTTAAAAAATAAATAATTCATTTGTTCATCTTCATTTCAAACATATTCATACCATATTTATTAGAAACCAATGAAAAAGTAGGGGGATGAGGGTAAAGCAGTAATTTTTACATTCTATACCTCCTACTGTAAAGTTCCCAATCTAATGACAGAGACAAGAATTTTTCAATGTTAATTGATTATTGGTAAATACCTTCTCTCATGTCAAATGTGGCAATTGAATTTTGAAGGTTTTCAACTCTGGTTGCCACAAGATTAGAAATAAATTCTAAGAGCCTTTTAATCTTTGTACCTCTGGAGCAATGTTGACTTCATTTTTCTTAATACTGTCTATTTAGATAGACCTTCACAGTGTCTGCAAAAGCAGGTACTCAAGGATGCTAATCTAAATTCACTATAAGTTGCATGTCTTGATTAACCCAGGATCCTACTCAAAGGGAAAGTAATCATGGCATAAGAGGGTCACTGTCTCAGAAAGGGCCATCAATTCATGAGAAGAACAGACTGGGTGTTGGATTAACTCCTCATCCCATTGGGAAAGAAGCTGCATGAGGGAATTTTTCTCTATCTACATGACATGTATTTTTCTCTTCTTGTGTTTTGGGAAATACAACCAATATAGCTGAGGAATTTGAAAATGAAGCCCCATGGATATTAGGCAGATGGCAGGTCTGTTGGGATATTACACTTAACATCAGTTCCACAGACTCCATAAGTCCAGATCATGAAGAAATGACAGAAGTGACCAGAGGCAGGGGACTTTCCAACCAGAGAATGAGGATGCCAGCGTAAGTGGAGGCTTGGCATTCTCAGAAACCAGGGGGGTTGCATGGACCACAGAGAGTGGGTTAGAACATGGAAAGATCTCTGTCTATAATCCAGGATTCTCTGCCCATCCAAGACTGGTCAGGTTTATGACCTCATGATGCTCTGATGATTCAGAGCATCTGAGGAATAACTTTACTCCCTATTTTCTTGTCCAACTAGGTGATTTTCCCATAATGAAGCTTCCCATGAATTCTCTTTGCCCCCTTAAAGGACCAACCCTTGGCCCTATTTCCTGAATGATGCCACCTGTTTCTCTCCCAAGCTTAACATTGTCCCTGCTTAGACACCAACCAATCAAGGTCGAGTAGCTGTAGTCAGTAGCTGACCACAAAAGTTAGTTAACCTCATAGAGGATCAGGTTTCCTCTACCTCTGCATTGAGGATCCTGAAAGCAGCCAGTCAGGATGGAAACAGGCAGCCCATGAAATCCCTGCAGCCTCCGTAAATAATGATTTTCTTATAAAAATAATTGTTACCTAGAGTGAAGGTTTAAATCTTCTGAAGCTGTATGTGGCAAGACTACCCTTGGCCCTTGATTTGAGCTTAGGTTTGAAGCTGGTTGGGCCTGGGATTGTAGGTTAGAGTCCTACCCCAGAATCCATTCCCCAGGTATAGGAGACCTCCCACTGGTATCCTGACTGAGTATTAAAATTCTGATCAATAAACTTAAAGTGTAACTTACCCATGAGCTGACAGGGAGTCACAGTGTGCAGTAAACATAGGTCTAGAATGAAAGAGAAGTGTGATTCTCCAGATTGCATCTTAAAACATTTGGAACAATTTGATTATGAACCCTCATGATGAAAAGGAGAATATTTCTGAATAAAAGTGCATGGCCACTATATAAATTGCAGCATAGCCAGAAATGGCATCCAAAGGGATTTCCTGAATAAAATGTTACTTTGCAACTAGAAATATATTGTAAAATACTTAGTAAATGGGATGAAATTCCATAGGTTCAATGTTTTGTGATTTAGCTATTAATCTTAAACCACAGCATCAGTGTTTTGGGCATGGTATGATGTTAGCAAGTCACAGACCTAATACAATCTGCCAACCAAGAAAAGGAAGAAACTATTCTCTGATTCCAACCCTTAAGACAAAGTTCCAGGCTTGCTTCTTGTTTCCACTATTCCTCCAGCATCATATGAAGGAGGGGAAGAAGAAGGGTAGGGTGATCTTGAACTGCCATTAGATACCACCATAAATGACCTCCCATCTCATACCCAGAGTTGTATCCAATTTGGCCAGGGAGCATTTCTGTAGCTGGGAAAATCCCATTAAGGCAGGTGCCAGCTAGGATTATTAATCAAGGCCATCCATTAGGTTACTTGTTTGTACACCCTCCAATCTCCACTTCAGACTTGTACAATTGGAAGAATTGAGTCCCAACTTATGGGGAAGATCCTAAGAAAATGGAAAATATATTCAATTCTAATTTTGCAATTCATATTCCTAGTTGGGTTGACATACAGCCTTATTGAATGTTCTGTTAACTTCAGAAAAATTGAAAATAGTTTTAATAAAAGACCATGAGCAATAAAATTATCTGGAAGATGGAGGAATAGAGAGGAATTGAGATCATTTCTCTTCCAGAAAAATAGCTAGAGGATGAGTGGAGACTGTCTGGAAGGCTATTCTCAGGCTAAGGACAGCAGGGGAAGGCTAGGCACCACCCAGAAGAAAGAAGGGTGAAGGAAAGGAGTCTCAGCTGGCTGGAAAAATCCCATGAGTAAAGTTACAGCAGTAGCTGCTGGTGACCATTTTCCCAGTCTCAGAGCAAAAAGCAGGGGGTCTACTGGCCCCTGGCAGGTGGCTGCAGACTGAGAAGGTTGCAGAGGACCTTTTCCCAAGACAAGGGAGAGAGAGACACACAGCCTACAGCAAATTCAGATTTTAGCCTGTGAACTTAGTTTATTGCATAGGAGGGATCTCTCAATTCCATGCTGGTTGGGGCAATGATATTATTTGCCCTGAGAGCCTGCAGGAAACAAAAGATATTTTGCCTTCTTAAATACCCTCCCTACTGTCCAAGGCTTGATATGGAGGACACAAGAGGGAGGGTGTGGACAGCAAAGGAAGGAGAACAGCTTCTGGGAAGGTTTTTTTGTGAAGATTGGCCTACCCTGAGGACATCACTTTTGTCCCACTCATAGAATTTTCAGTGAATGTATTCCCAACCAGCATCTTGAATCTGAGCTGAGAAGTCTGCCAAAGACAACCATCTGCTGGCAGATCAGAAGAGTGCATGAAAAGAAGGGAAATAAATAAATAAGACAATCCCGTGCCTTTACTGCTTCCCTCTCCAAGGTCCTTGGAAACTAGCATGCACTTCATTACTGCATCCTTAGTCCTGCTTTGAGCAGTTAAACAGGGGCAATCCTTAATATCTAGAACAAGTGGAAGCAAGAATCAAAGAACAGTGATAGCACACAGCTGCTTAACTGTAAATCCCTAGGCAAGAGAGAGAAACTACACATCAGAATAAATTCAACATCATGATCAGATACCAAGACATCAGCAAAACATTACAAGTCATACTAAGAAAAAGGAAGGTATGACTCAGGCAAAGGAAAAAAATCAAAGCCCCAGATGACACACAGGACTTGAAGCAACAAATGAATGAGGTTCATACAGATCTTCTAAAACAATTCATGGAGTTGAAGTACAACATGACTAAAAAAATAAAAGGCATTAAGAAGACACTGGGTAAGCACAAAGAAAAATTTAAAATTTTGGATAGAAAAATAACAGAGCTTATGGGAATGAAGGACAGGATAAGTGGGATTAAAAATACAACAGAGGCATAAAACAGCTGATTTGAAATAATAGAAGAAAAATCAGGACAGAACAGCTGAAATTTAAAAGTGATAAGAAAAGAGAGAGAAAAGAATGGAAAAATCGAGCAGATGCTCAGGGAGTTGAATGATAGCATGAAGTGCACCATCATATTGTTACAGTATTTCCAGAAGGAGAAGAGAAAGAAAAAGAAGCAGAAAGAGGGAAAAATGACCTCAAATTTCCCAAATGTCATGATAGACATGAGTATATGTGTCCAGGAAGTACAGCAAACTCCAATTAAAATAAAGCCAAATATACCTACCCTAAGACACATAATATTCAGAATGCCAAATGCCAAAGATAAAGAAGGAATTCTGAAAACAGCAAGGGCGAAGTGAAACATCAAATACAAGGGATGTCCAATAAGACTTAGTGCAGATTTCTCTTCAGAAACCATGGATGTGAGAAGACAGTGGTGTGATTTAATTACAGTACTGAAAGAGAAAACCTGGCAAACAAGGATCCTTTCTCTGGTAAAACTATCCTTCCAATATGGTGATGATTTAATATAGTCATAGATAAACAGAAACTAAGACAGTTTGCAAACAAGAATCCAGCTCTGAAAGAAACACTTAAGGGATTACTGCAGCCAGGAAAAATAAAACACACCAAAACAAACAAACAAACAAACAAAAAACAAGAGAAGTTTGGAGGAGAGTGTAGAAGTGAAGACTACCAGAACGACTGCCAAAAGGGCAAAAAGGCAGCCAAAAATAAGATATGACATATGAAAGCCAAAGGATTAAATGGTTGATGTAAGTAATGACTTTAAAATAATAACATTGAATATTGATGGATTGAACTCCCCAATCAAAAGACATAGGCTAACAGAATGGGTAAGAAAACATGAGCCATCCATTTTCTGTCTGCAGTAGACTCACTTTAAACCCAAAGATGTAAATAGTCTGAAAGTAAAAGGTTTGAAAAAGATATTTCATGCAAACAGTAACCAAAAATACAAGGGGTAGCTATACTGGTGTCAGAAAAAAACAGAATTTAAATGCAAAATGTGATAAAAGATGCAGAAGGCCATTATATATTAATATAAGGCACTATCCACCAGGAAGGAGTAACAGTCATAAATATCTATGCACCTAATTAAGATGCCCCATAATACATAAAGCAAATTCTGTAGAGAAATAGATGTCTTTACAATAATAGTTGGGGATTTCACCATGCCACTCAATCAGTAGATAGAACTAGAAAGAAGATCAACAAGGAAACAGGGAACTTGACTAACATGATAAATGAGCTGGACCCAACAGACGTACAGAACACTGCCCCCAAAATCAGCAAGTTATACATTCTTCTCAAGTGCTCAAAGAACTTTCTCCAGGATAGAACACATGGGCCACAAAACAGATCTCAATAAATTTAAGAAGATTAAAATAATATAAAGCACACTCTCTGATTATAATGGAATGGAGCAGAAAATTAATAATAGTCAGGAAAGGGGGAAATTCACAAATATATGAAGGCTAAACAGTACACTCTTAATCAGTGGGCCTAAGAGGAAACTGCAAGAGAAATTCACAGATATCTTAAGATGAATGAAAACAAGAACAAAACTTATGAAAACTTATGGGATTCGGCAAAGCAATGCTGAGAAGGAGATTTATATTCTTAAATGCCTATATTAAAAAAGAAGAAAGATCTAAAATCAAAGACCTAACTGAACAACTGGAGAAACTAGAAAAATAAGAGCAAACAAATCCCAAAGCAAGCAGAAAGAAAGAAGTAGCAAAGATTAGAACAGAAATAAACGAAATTTAGAACAAAAAAGCAACAGAAAAAATCAACAAAACCAAAAACTGGCTGTTTGAGATCAATAAAATTGACAAACCCTTAGATAAAAAAAGAGAAAAAGAGAATATATGCAAAGAAAGAAAATCAGAAATAAGAGGGGGTACATTATCACTGACCCCACTGAAATAAAAAGAATTATAAGAGGATATTATGAGAAATTGTATTCCAACAAAGTAGACAATCTTGATGAAATGGACAAATTCCTAGAAAAGCACAAACAACCTACTTCGACTCTATGAGAAATCCAAAATGGAAAAAAAGTAAAACTCTATTTGCAAATGACATGATCTTATATTTTGAAAATTCCAAAATATCTACAATAAGGCTATTAGAGCTAATAAATGAATTCAGCCAAAGTGTGGGATACAAGAGCAACACACTAGAATTATTCATGTTTCTATATATTAGTATTGAGCAAGCTGAGGAGGAAATGAAGAAAAAATTCCATGTATGATAGCAACAAAAACCTCAAATATATAGGAATTAATTTAAACAGGAATGTAAATTATCTGTATTCAGAAAACTATAAAACACTGCTTAAAGTTGTCAAAGAAGACCTAAACAAATGGAGGGGCATTCTGTGTTCATGGATTGGAAAAATAAACATCAAACTGATTTCTAGACTCAATGCAATACCAATGAAAATTCCAACAACCTACTTTACAGAGACAGAAAAGGCAATTACCAAATTTATTTGGAAATAAAGGGTGTCACAAAGAGCCAAAAACATCCTAAAGAAAGAGCAATGTGGGAAGATTTCCACTTCGTGATCTTAAAGTGTATTATAAACCTACAGTGGTCAAAACATCATGGTATTGGCCTAAGGATAGACACATTGATCAATAAATTCAAAATGAGAGTTCAGAAATAAACTCTCACCTCAATGGTCAACAGATTTTTGATAAGCCTACCATGCCCACTTTTCTGGGACAGAACAGTCTCTTCAACAAATGGTGCTGGGAGAACTGGATATCCATATCCAAAAGAATGAAAAAGTATCCCTATCTCTCTTCCTATAAAAGAATCAACTCAAAATGGATCCATGACCTAAACATAACAGTCACAACCATAAAATGCTTAGAAAATAGTGTAGGGGAACATCTAAAAGACCTTGTAGAAGGTGACGGTCTTAAATCTTACACTCAAACCACAAGCAACAAAATAAAAAATATAAAAATGAGACCTCCTCATAATTAAATATTACAATTTGTGTGTGAAATTTTGATGAGGTGCCACACCAAATGTAAGACATTTTTCTTAGTAGTAATATTTTGAGGAAGCTCTTTCATCATTAGTTAAAAATGTTTCACAATACATGGTATTGGTGTTAGGGTGAAGTATGAGAGCCCTGTATTATGTTATGTGGGTTTGTTTTGTGAGTTCACAACTATTATGATACACTTATTGTTTCTATATGAGTGCTATACTTCAATAAATTTTTTAAAAAATTAAATATTTCTGCATCTTAAAAGACTTTTTTAGAGAGGTTTAAAAGGCAGCCTACTCAATGGGAGAAAATACTCGGAAGTTACACATTCAACAAGGGTCTAATATCCATGACATAAAAAGAGATCCTACAACTCAACAATAAAAAGACAAATGACTTGATTAAAAAATGGGCAAAAACCTGAAGAGAAATTTTTCTAAAGAAGAAATACAAATGGTGAAAAAACACATGAAAAAAAATTTCAACATCATTGGCTATTAGGGAAATGCAAATCAAAACTGCAATGAGATGTCATTTCACACCTAATAGAACGGCCACTATTAACAAACAGAAAGCTACAAATGTCGGAGAGGATGTGGAGCGATAGGAACACTTTTACACTATTGTTGGGAATATAGAATGGTACAGCCAGTGTGGAAGTCTGATGGTTCCTAAGGAAGTTGGATATATCTCCACCATGTGATCCAACATCACCACTACTAGGTATATACCCAGAAGAACTGAGATCACTGACATGAACAGACATCTTGCACACAAAGGTTCATAGTGACATTATTCACAATTGCCCCAAAATGGAAACAACCCAGATGTCCATCAACTGAAGAATGGATAAACAAACAGTGGTATATACACATGATAGAATATTATGCAGCTGTAAGAAGAAATGAAGTCATAAAGCATATGACAATGTGCATGACCCCAGAGAATATTATGTTGAGTGAAGCAAGCCAGGCACAAAATGACAAATATTGTATAATTTTGCTATTATGAAATAAATAAAATGAGCAAATTCATGGAGTCAATAACTAGAATGTAAGTCAAGAGAAAAAAGAATGAATTAGAGAATGGAAAGCTGAGGTTTAGTCTGTGCAGAATTGGTAAAAAAAAGTTATTTGTGAATGTTTGGAAATGAATAGAAATGATGAAAGCATATCATAGGATTTGAAATTAGTAACACTAGCATAGAGGTATGATACTGGGTTTTTTTTTTCTTTGCTTTCTTAGAGCATTGAAAATGCTCTAATAGTGATTGAAGTGATGACTGCACAACTCAGTGATTTTACCAGTTCTCAATATTGTACAAGTTAGATAAATTGTTTGGTTTATGAACAAAAAATAATATGGTGTGTTGGGGGAAAATACACAAATGTAAGATAAGGACTACATTTAGTAGTAATACTTTGAAAATGCTTTAATAATTTGTTACAAATATTTCACAACACAAGTTATTGGTGGTGGTGTGAGGTATGGGAACCCTGTATAATAACATGCATGTACTTTCAGTGTACACTTATTGTTTATGTATATTTATGTATGAGTGATATACTTCAACTATATATATATATATATGCCCATGACTGCACTGATTCTCTGAGTAACATCAATCCATACAATTCAGTACATGTTCCAGGAAACCTAGCATTTTCTGAGTTGAGTCAAAATGGAATCCAAATGAGCAGTCAGACAGGACCAAATTGGAACATTATAAAGCTTATATAATTGCAGGTCTTAAAAAAGGAGTGCGCAAACCAAGGAACCTCAATAAAATCAGCTAATAGTTCAAGACCCTGAAAAAACCAACCTGTCTATTTAGAGCAACTGCTAATGTCTATAGGCAGTACACTGATTTACACCCAGAGTACCTCACTAACCTGTGCACTGTTAATAATACTTAATGTGCTCCTGATATAAGGAGAAAAACTACAGAAATTGGAAGGGGAATTGGACATGCCTTTGTCACAATTAGGAGAGATTGTCTTTAAGGTTTTTTACAACTTAGAGTACACCCATGAGAAGCAGCAAAAGAAACATGCTGCCTACAAAGCCAGTCCCATAGGAGCAAATATCAGCAAGACTGTCAGAGGCCCACAGACCCTGAGATGAGGGAAAGCATCATGGGAAGCTCAGTGAAGAGTAGGATACCCCAGGGGCCCCCAGGAAGATCATTATATCCCCAGGTATGTGGTTACTATAAGGAGGAAGGACACTGGAAGCAGGAATTCCTGAGTCTCCCTGGGAAGGGAGGGCTAAGGCACCCCAGCTAGCAACCCAACTCCCACAGCAGGGGATTAAGACAGCAACCTGGAGTGATGGGGCCTAGGAGCATTTTCGACTGGTCAGGAAACCATCCTGATCACCCCACAGAACCTCAGGTCCCATTTCACATGGGTCAGAAGTTAGTTGACTTCTAGGTGGACAATGGAAGAACTTATTCATTTTTAAACCAGAGACTAAGTAAAGGAGCTAAAGAATCCATCCCCATCATTGATGTTTTGGGGACTAAATCCTTTAAATCATTCTCACAACCACTGCAATGTCAGATTAGAGAGACTTAAATGACTCCTAGATTTCACTACATGCCTGAATGCCCAATTCTCCTACTCAGACAGCACGTACTGTACAAATTGCAAGCTTCAATTTGTTTTTCACCTAATGAAGTTAACATATATGTTGCAGCCATACACATCTGTGCCTTCCAAGCAGCCCTGCTAGATTTAGCTGGGAACACTGAGAAATTTGGAGTACCCAAAGAGATAAATCAATAGGTTCCAGCTGAAGTATGGGGTAGTGGGGGACCCCCAAATGGGCATTTTAAGCACAGGAAGTCAAAAAAAGACTGTGGCCAAACACACCCCACCACATCTAAAACAGATTCCACTTAAACAGGAGGCTAGAGCCAGCATTTAACCTCTAATAAAGAAATTTCTCAAGTTCACATTAATTAGACCCTCTCAACCAGACTTTAATACCCCTGTCTTACCAGTGCTTAAACCAGGTACTCAGAAATGTTGACTGGTACAAGATTTGAGAGCCATTCATCAGTTAGGGGAGGAAACCCACTCAATGGTGCCCAATCCCTAAAG
>JAQZBX010070710.1:0-15365 GCA_029593785.1 Cabassous unicinctus
ATGCAGCAACCTCACGGCAGGAAGCGGGTGTGGCGCAATGGATAGAGCACCCGTTTACCATATGGGAGGCCCCGGGTTCGCTTCCCGGCGCCTCCTTGTGAGGGCAGGCCGGCTCGCGTGGCGCCGTGGGCTGATGCGGCAAGACATCACAGCAAGGGGGAGATAAGCAGACACAGAGAAGACACGCAGCGAATGGACACAGCAGCACAAGCAGCAAGGGGGGGATAAATAAATAAAATAAATAAATCTTTAAAAATAAATAAATAAATAAATAAAAGCAGGGTTGGCAATCTCATGGTGCCCAAGATCAGGCAAAGAACTCAGGCTTAGGTGAGCCTTTCAGTCATTTAGATGTTGGACTAACCTGACAAGTGGGGACCTCTATGTTGAGCAAATGAAGATGTTTTGGGCAGGCAGGACCCCCATCAATGGTACAAGACTTTCATTCTCTTGGTGGCAGAGCTTTAGAGGCACTGAGACAGCATTCAAATCTAGCACCACCATCTAAATACTGGCTATGCAACACTGGGTCCATCACTTACCTTCTCTGCAACCCTCATTTTTTTTTTTTTTTTTAATCTTTAAAAGGAAGAGACTAGAAGGACCTACAAGTAAAACTCTGTAAGGATCAAATGAGATAATATACAGAATGTCAAGCCTTTGGCCTAATATGTGGTAAATGCTTAGTATTATTATTATTGGGGGGCTGTTAAAGGCTATGGGGCGGGAAGCGGGAGTGGCTCAGTCGATAGAGCCCCCGTTTACCATATGGGAGGCCCCGGGTTCACTTCCAGGGGCCTCCTTGTGAGGGCAGGCCGGCCCGCCCAGCCTAGTGGGCCTGATGCAGCAAGCCCTCACAACAGGAAGCGGGTGTGGCTCAACTGTTAGAGCCCCCGTTTACCATGTGTGAGGCCCGGGGTTCGCTTCCCGGGGCCTCCTTGTGAGGGCAGGCTGGCCTGCACGGCGCGAGGGGCTGATGCAGTGGGACCTCACAGCAAGGGGAAGATAAGCAGACACAGAGAAGACATGCAGCGAATGGACACAGCAGCACAAGCAGCAAGGGGGGGATAAATAAAACAAATAAATAAATCTTAAAAAAAAAAAAAAGTTTAAAAAAAAAATAAAATAAAAAAATAAAGGCTATGGGGCCTCTAAGAAGCCCCTTTCTTCTTTTGGGCTGAGTCTTGCTGCTGGTTCAGTGGGATGCAACAAGTGTGGTGCTGTGTTGAGCAAGTGATACATTGATAATGCAAGTTTGGATAGGGACAGAAAGGAACTATGTGGACCAGCTTGGCCAAAAGTAGCCAGGAGAGAGGGGATGCAAACTGAGCCTTCATACTTCCTGTTTCTTCCTTACTTGCAGCAGCCCCAGAGTCCTCACTCAAGAATGTGGAGAAAGAGCCATTCCAGATGCACCTTCTCCATCTGCCACCCACAAGGGCTTTAGGAGAGACTGGCTACTAAACTGGGGTGGCCCTGCAACACCTGGGCTTCCACACTGGGCCCCACTCCAAAACCAGAACCCTGGGAAGGAAGCTTTGCCATGTTCCAAACAACTGCTCACATGATGCATGTCCAAGACCCCATAGAGAATGCCAGCTAGTTTGTGGAGCAGAGCGTGAAGAGCTCAAGGGAATATTCCACAATAGGAAAGCTTTGTTGAAACATGTACTGTCTCTGAACTTTCAGAGCATGTAAGAAAGTTTCCTGGGAGATTTTAGGAGATACTTATTTTATATTAGGCTTAAAGAAGAGACCTGAAGAAGGAAAGATTATGCAATTGAAGGCTGATGATTTGGGTATTAGAAGTATTATATTTTACCTATTCCTAAGTGCATTTGAAGCTTGCACACAAAATGGGATTCTGGCAGCTAACAGAAGACATTTATTTCTTCACACAAAAAAGCAAGGTACAGTCAAGGGAATGATGAGATTTGAAGAGATAGAAAATATATTTTGCCTTAATGACTTGAAGGTGAAGAAAACATGGAGGAAAAAACTGTTACAGGTTTTAGGTAAAGAGGCTATTACTTCCATTTCTACTTTTACTTTCTATTATCAAGGGACAGAGATCTTTTTGAATGTGCTTTTCTTTAGGGCTATTCAAAAGTCTTTTCATTTTCAAGGATAAAAGCAACCAAAGCTCTGAGAGGCACTCAAGCAGAGTTTGAAACTATTTCACTTTGGGTCCTTCACTATGGTTAGCACTCGGACTACTATGATTGACAAAAGTGTGGGCTGTAGAGTCAAATCTGCCTGTGTTCAAATCCTGGCTATGCCACTTAGCAGGAAAACCTTGGGCAGTTCTTAACTTCACGAGGCCTTACTTTCCTCATTTGCATAATAGAAAGAACAGTGGTATTGGCCTTATAGAATTGCCATGAAGATTGATGAAGTGATGCATGTAACACATTGTATTAAACTATTGCCATAACAGTACTGCATAGCAAACCACCCCTAAACTCGAGGGCTTCAAACAACAATTGTGTATTCTTGCTCAGTGTCAGCAGGCAAGGGATTTGTCTGATCTTGCCTGGCCTTGGCTGGCCTTGGTCCAATCTGTAGGTTGGGGCTGTGTCTGCTCCACATGTCTCTCATCCTCCAGGGGCTGCAGGAGACAAGTTCTTCTCACGGTGATGGCAGAAGCTCGTCAGCACAAGGCCCATCCTCACAAGCACATCTCAAGGCCCTGTAGGAGTCATGTCTGCTAACATCCTATTGTCCAAAGCAAGTCCTATGGCTGGGCCCTAAGTCAAGGAATGGGGAAGTATTCTCCACCCACCAGGCAACCATGCAAGGGTGTGGATGTAAAACATTATTGTGTAGAAGGAAGAATTGGGCCTGGTAATTTGGTTTCGCACTAGCACATTGCACAGTGTCTGATACATAGCAGTTGTTCAGTGAATATCACTTATTAATATGAATTGTTATGGAGCCTTTCTTACATTAATAGAAGTTGTATCGATTTACTTACAAAGCATAATCTTTTGCTTTTTCTTCTTTTCTTCTCTCACAGATTTACTTTGTACCAAGGACAAGCTATCAGCCAGGTTCTGCCAGACACTGAAAACCATGAAAAAATGTTCCATGCCCACCGTGAGGGCTCAGTGCTGCCTCACATGTCCCCAGGCACACATCCTCCACACCCGAAGGCAAAGAAAGCCACAGTCACTCAAAAACTTCAAATCACTCTTAAGTCCAGAGGGAGCTGCCGTCCTCCAAAGACTGTAGTGGCTTGCTGACCACAGAATGTTCTAGCCCCAGAGGCCACTCACTTCATTGAGGTTTCAATTGATGTATTTCAGGTCCAAAAAAAAAGAAAAAAAGAAAGAAAAGAAAATTCCACGGTATTCCTTTAGCCTCAAAATGTCTATCACAGGAGGCATGGAACTGTAATACTTAACTGCCCACTGAAGTGAAGGTGAATTATTCAGGAGAATCAAGTACCTCTTGGGATCAGCTCCTGGGAAAGGTGCCAGATTAGGCAGGTTTGTGAAGTGCTTTTTTTTCCTCCCCTGAAAAATAAAAACAAAGTCACCAGAGTTTTCCCATGCTACCTCAAGAGTATCAGGAAACAGAGCCTCACTTATCCAGAGAACAAATAACCTTTTAATAATTTGCCTTAGTGAAGTCATCCCCGCCCCCCTTGGCTTGGGACAGCTGCTGTTTAAAATGCCATGGAGGTGCTTTTAGGAACATCCCTTTAATTTGTCCAGGCAGAGGACCACTTTCTTCACCTAGTATTCAACTAAGGCAGGAAGGGAAGTGCTGGTTGTGTCCCTTAGTCCCTGGAGGACCCCACATCTGGGCTCCTCCGAGGCCTGTGCCCACCTTGAGACACTAGAATAAGAGGGAACAGACATGAACGGTGGCCTCAGGGATTTGGGCTAGTTACACAGAAAGCATTTCTGACTTGAGGATACTTTCTATAAAAACTTTTCAAAAGCAAAAGAACAGAAATCAATTTCCTGCCAGTAAGGAAGGGACTGTGGAGTTTATTCCTCCCACTTTCGTGGTAAATTCCTGCTCCTTGGCAGAAGAGCGATCGATGGGTCTTCCTTCTGAACCTTCCCCACCCGAGCCCTCAGCTCAAGCCTGGCTCTTCATTTTGCTGCGGGCGGCTACGCACTAGCTGCAACCTGTCCTCACCTGCCCCCGCTTTGGAAAATGGGGCTCTAGATTGAAATGTTTCAAAGAACTAGGTAAATTGTGTTAGGTACAAGAACTTTGTACAAACTTCTAGTCTAGAGAAAACACTTCCCCTTGGGGGGATCAAGTGAGTCAGAGGCGTCCCCAAAACTGAAATAAAATTGCTTATTCTAGATGTTCCTACCATCCATCAGAAGTCAGGATAGACTGTGGCTTCAAATTCAGGACAAAGTCCCAGGCAAAGTGGTTTCTAAGGGGAAGCACTTACGTGAGCTGAATCTGGAGAAAGAGGACGAAGGCGTGAGGGGGGAAAGCCCCCAAGGGGAGAAAGTCCTCAGGACCAGCTATTATCAGAGGGGAAGCAGGGATGTGACCATCATATAATGGGCAGCACGTGTTCAGATTCATCCACAGACACACTTAGTATTCAGCATGGAGCACAATTTCCCACATCCCCCTTCAATTATCTATCCATTCAGCAGAATGGTGCTATTGGAAAATGGTGCTAATATCTAGATGGTGGCAGAATTAATATAAACATGCAGATAGATGTACAAGTGGGTATGTATATGTGAAATTATACATATACATCCCCTGTTAAATGGTGTTGCTGGCCAATGCCAGTTCTATTGCTTTGATACCATGAGCTTAAATTTTATATTATGTGCTTTTTATTTTTACAAACCATTAATGTGTATTACTCTGATAAATTCCTGTGTAAAATGAAACACTGAGGTTAGGCTGAAATTCAAGGTAGACCATAAGTAAGATGAAAATAGAAATGTTTACCTAAAGCCAGGGAATTTATTCCTAGCTAATAATTACACTCTTGTATTTTCTGCCTTTAAATATAAACATCACTGGCCTCTGACAATCTCTCGTGAAATAACAGCTTTAGAGAGTAGATTATGTTTAAATTGTTAGTGATATAAGTAGAGGAGAACCTGATTTTTTTCTAATGAGGCAGTTTGCAAAGATTGTGCCTGATGTGTGATGAAGGCTTTCAGGGGAATTAATTGAGTAAGCCAGACTGATTTAACTTAACCTGGTACTGTACTATCAGAGTCAATACATGTCATCAGAGACCTGGACATGACCAGGCTTACCGAACTCAGGTACAAACTCAGATTCCTACTGACCTCAGCAAACTAAACCAGGCCAGATTTGCCAGTACATAAAATGCATTACACCATCTCTGACCCACGTGGTGGAGAAGATGGTAGACTTGTTGGAAGGGAGGCTGTGGCCAGCTGTTCCCTCCTAGGCATTTCTCAAAGGTAGAAAGCTGGCCCCTAATTATGTGTCATGGACATTCACTTACTCCGTTGAGGCTCTGTTGTGAAAGTTGTGAGGCATACAAGTGTCATTGTGGACTCCAGGAATCATCTGGCAGCTTGGATGGTGCCTTGACAATCACTCAGCTGTGGGTTGTCAGTGTTTTGACAGATCTCCATGCTTGCAATATCAGAGGGGCTCAGATGAACAGGGAGAGTCTGAAGGGGAAAGCCTAAATGGCATCTTCCCCATTTCTTTGATGCTCATAGGGAGTGGCATGCAGCAGAATTGTTGGTTTACTTCATCCAGGTTCCTCTTATTTCCCCACCTCAAATGAGCAAGTGGTAGGTATGGCGAGAGTCACTGGATACATGTCTATCATAGACCAGACAGGACTGGCATGGGACCTGGTGCTTAAATACATTATGGTCCCATAACCCAGTCTGGTTTACATTGCCTTTACCACTTGTAGAGTTAGCTCTTCTCTGAAAAGTTGTGGGTTGATTTAATTCTTGGACATCAAAGCATAATACAACACTCTATAAGAGAAAAATGTTTCAAGAAACTTAATAGTGACTATTTTCTAAAACAGGTCATAATTTTGCAATAGAAGGAATTGCCTCCATTTGTAGGAATGATTTGTTTTATGATGGGTTTTCTTAAACAAGAGCCCACTTCCATTCAATCTCTTGAGGCATCAAATCTCTGCTAGCATCTCAACTATGTCAATGTGATGCTTCCAGGTAGTCAGTGAATGGTACTATTAACCTTCATCAAGTATCTGAAATGCAATTTGAGGGATTGTATTGTTTCAGGCCATAATTTTCCATTCAATTATCTAAAATCCTCCAGACTCTGAAATCTACACATTGGCTACCCCAGAGGTTGCAGGTCTTAACTCTTCTCCCTCCTGACTTCAGGGAGAAGCCTTGGGACAGCTATCTGGGGGTCACTGCACATTGATTCACTTTCAGGGGAGAGATCATAGGACATGAACTTTCTGGTGCTACAACATAGCCAGCGTATTTTATGATACTCCTGTTGTTTGTATCACTGATTCAAGTATTGTTATTGTTAGTAATAGTAGTAGTAGTAGTATTTTAAGTTATGTGATTAAAAAAAAACATGGTTGGGGAAGCACAATTCTACCTATCATTGTCCTCCAAAGTGGTTGTAAGACACATATGGGCCAACCCATTGTCGTTCCTGCATCTTTGTGCTGCTTTTGCCCATCCATCTTCCCCAACCTCCTTAAGGGGTAACTCATTGTGTACCTCAGTGTTTAAAACCAGACTGTAAATGTAGCCTGCCTTGTGGGGCATCAATAAACAGCCAAACTCATTGAAGTTTCCATGTGATTCGTTTCCTCCTACTGTGAGACTCCCACTACCCACCAGTGTTACCCTGGAGTTTAGCATCCTGAAGGAGAAGAGTGTCAGTTTCTTCATTCCACATTCCTCCCAGGTTCCCGCTTACTCCACCCCTAGATCAGTATGTCACGAGATGAGTCACATCCCAGGTGAGAAAGAACCTTGGCCCCTTCTCATGAATGATTGTGTAACTGGAACAATCTACCATATGATAATCAGAAGTGTTGCTTGAAATTCCTCACAATACTGGATCCAACATAATCAGAATTGCAGCTTACAGCATTACCTACTCCTTCCTCATCTACCCAAAGTGTAGAAATAATGCTTACGAGAAAGTAAACCCCTCAATAGTAATATGCTTTGGAAATTCAACCCTTTTTCAAAATGGGGCATTCCACAGTAAGTGCATCAAGCAAAGGCAGAATTTGGACATTTGGAAATGGAAATAGATTCGTATGGAATGAGTAGAAGCACTGAGTCAGGAATGAGCCAAGCACTTACAAGTGATCCCTAGAATGTTTGAGGACATGCATGGAATAGTAAGAAACAGGTTTGGGGTCAAGAAGGCATCACGGAAGGCCATGAACACTGTGGCAGTTTGATATTGTTTATGAATTCCAAAAATAGATATTGGATTATGTTTGTAAACTGGTCTGTCCCTCTGGGCATATTAGATTATATTGGATTCAGAGGTTTCACTTCCTTGATTAAATAATGATTAAGGCTTTGATTGGGCCACGTCAGTAGGACGTTGCATCCTCGCCCCCTTGGTGGGTGGGGACTCACAGAGAAATTGCATCACAGAGAAGGAAGTTTGGAGTTTTAATACTGGAGCCTGGGAAGTAAGCACACAGAAGGGCAGAGAGAAAGCTTGATTAGACACAGCAGAGGCCCTGGGAAGAGAGACAAGCCATTTGCCTGAAAGTCTGCAGTTGGTCTTGTGGAGAAACAGAGCAGCTGAGCCCAGAGAGAAACAAGGCCCCGGAAGAGAGGAATCCAAGCAGCCTGAACTCTTGGCAGATGTCGACAGCCATCTTGCTCCAACATGTGGCAACAGACTTTGGTGAGGGAAGTAACTTACACTTTATGGCCTGGTAACTGTAAGCTTCTACCCCAATAAAATACCCTCTATAGAAAACAACAGATTTCTGGTATTTTGTATCAGCACCCCTTTGGCTGACTAATACAAACACCTCCCTGTTTGTGCCTTAAAAACTCCTCTCCGTAACCACTAGGTAAGTTCAGCTCTAATGCTCCTTCCCCTGTGAAGCCAACACTGACCCTGCCAGAAAGACTGAGGCACTTCTTTGTCCCTACTCACTGTTCTTCCTCTAGAACAGTGATTCTCAACTTGTGGCAATTTTGCCTCTCAGGGGGCATTTGGCAATGTCTGAAGACATTTTTGGTTTTCACAACTGGGGGAGTGCTAATGGTGTTTAGTGAGTAAAGGCCAAGGATGCTGCTAAACATCCTACAATGCACAGGACAGCCCCCATAACAAAGGATTATCTGATTCAAAAAGTCAATAATGCTTGTTTTAGTTTCCTAGGCTGCTCAAAGCAGATACCGTGAAATAGGTTGGCTTAAACAATGGGAATTTATTAACTTACAGTTTTGAGGTGGTGAAAATGTCCAAGTCAAAGCATCATCAAGGTAATGCTTTCTTCCCAAAGACCAGCTGCCAAAGATCCTTGGCTTCTCTCTCTGGTTCAATCCATTTATAAAGGACTCCAGTAAGAGGACTAAGACCCATTATGAATGAGGTGGGTCGCACCTTAACTAAAGTAGCCTCTTCAAAAGTCCTACTTAAAATGGGTTCACACCCACAGGAATGGATTAACTTTAAGAAGACGTTTTTCTGGAGTACATACAGCTTCAAACCACCACAGTGCTGAAGTTAGGAAACCCTGCACTAGAAGACTTCTCACCTTGGAGTGAGCAGCCAGGACTTTGGGTTGTCTGAAACTGAGCTCACCCTAAAATTCAGACCTCATGAAAGGACACACAACAGCTTGATGAAGCATCTTGATGTCGGAGGGGAGGGATGACTATGAGCACAGCTCCAAAAGAGCCTTGGGCCAATCCTTGGGGATTCAGGTGTCTCAATAAATCATAAACAAGTAAAATTGAAAAGCGACATGTTAGAGGTTTAGATTAGTCTTCCTCCTCCGATTGGGGTTTCTAACCAAACCTAGACTAGACACAATCAGCCAGATCAAAATATCAGCTTTACTAAAGGTGAAGCTGTCTTGAAGAGCATGTCTGGAGCATGAGCTGAAAGGGCTTTCCTACCCTTCTCCACATCCACACACCCACTGGGTAAACAGCTGGAGAATTTCAGGCCTCCCTCCAGAGACACTCAGCTTAAAGTGTCAAGTTTAAGATGGGGTGAGGTGGGGAGAAGAGAGAGACTCTCTCAGTCAATAGAGGTGACAAAAGGCATTAAACTTTCACCAACAGCAGCATCCCCTCCTGCATATGACAGGGGTGGCAAAAAAGCCCCCATAGTGATACCCCAATTCCATCCACCCTGAGAGTAGAAGCTCAGTCCTCCTGCCTCTATGGAAACATGGAAGAGTGGGGGTAAGACTGGCATGAAGGGAAGCGGTGAGGAAAGAGGAAGCAATGATCTAAAAGGGACTCCTTTCCCACAAATTCTATATGTTGATGTGATTTTTTTTAAAGATCATAATGAAAAGACTTAGAAAAAGCAGTATAAAAGCAAAATACAGAGTTAATAAGGGAGTGGCCTTGTTTCCTGTGCTTATGCTCCACCAAGCACCACATACTGCCTCACTGGCCAGCCCCAGGTTCCCTCCCTTTGGTGACGGAGCCTCGTCAGCCCGACCCCTCCACACTGTTTCACCCCCATCCCCAACTCTGTGGGATGTTGCCAGTATTCGGGGTCTGTAATAGGTTGAATTATGTACCCCAGCAAGCACATGTTCTTAATCTGCATCCCTGTGGGTATGAGCCCCTGGTAAATAGCACCTTTTGAAGATGTTATTTTTAGTTAAATTGTGAGAAACTAAAGGAGGGTGGATCTTAATCGGGATTGCTGGAGAACCCAGAAGTCTCAGAATCCAGAAAGGAGGGGACAAGTCCAAGATACAAGCCAAGAAACCCAAGGAGTGCCAGCAGCCAGCACAGAACTCTGCAGACTCTGGGAGAAAGCAAGCCTTGCCAATATCTTGATTTTTTTCACTATTAGCTTCAAAACCATAAGCCAATACATTCCAATTGTTTAAGCCAACCCATTGTATGGTGTCACAGTTTGAACTTTGTGACTCCCAGAAAAGATTATGTTTTTTAACTAATCCGTTCCTGAGGGTGTGGTACCCATTGATTGGACATCAGGGAGGCGTGATCCAAGTTGGGTCTCTGTCCTCTTGCTGGTTCTTATATAAATTGAGAACACACAGAGAGGAAACGAGACACAGAGAAAGGGAACTCTGCCATTTTGACCCTGCCATGTGAGATAGAGGACTCCAGGTTGGCCTACAGAAGTACAGAGAAGCCCCCAGAAGCTCAAGGAGACAAGGCCCAGGGAGATATGCTTGATTGGCTACAGCTGAGCACAGAGAGAAAGCAGAGCAGCCAAGGCTGAGAGAGGAAGCCTGGAAAGAGACAAGCTCTATGCATGATCGCCCATAGCTGAGCTCTGAGAGAGGGCGAGCCTGGAGGGGAAAGCAGGGACCCCGGCAGAGATCAGCTGCCAGTCTTGCCTTGCCACGTGGCAGGACTCCAGGGTCACTAGTATCTCTAATGGTGTCTTGTTTTGGACATTTCACAGCCTCAGAACTGTAAGCTTTTCCCCCAATAACATTCCCATTATAAAAGCCAACCCATTTCTTGTACTTTGCATTGGCAGCCCTGTAGCAAACTAATATGTACGGTATTTGCCATAGCAGCCTGGAAACCTAAGACACTAGCCTCTCCAGAGAACATGAAGGAATGCCATCCCAAACATATAGCTTTATTTCTTTAAACTTTCTTTCTTCTTTCTAGTTGTTCCACATCTAGAAAGTCTAATTTTCTTAAACTTTAGTTCTTCCCACAGCTCTCTGGAAGCCCCAGTGCTCCCCGTTCCTCCAGCTTCTTTACGCCTGTGTCTACCTAAACATTCTCCTCATTCTTCATCAGAAAACCCAGAACTGGGCTGTCAATAGCAGGGCTCTCCTTAGCAGGTAAGGAATGGAAGGAAACTGGGCACACAAAAACACAAGTTCTCTTTAGAAGACCACATTATATGATGGAACAGGGAAAAGGAACAGACTTCCATTGATACACTTTGTCCCCATCACTAAATAAGTGGGATCTGCCATCTGTAGCAGTCCCCCTAGGCTCTGAGATTCCAGGGATAGTAAGGGATCTGAGACACTGGAAGCAATGGTCTTTTTGAAGAACATCAGGAAATATAAATATTTAATTCTGACATTTAATTGTGCTTTGGCCAAACAATTCTAAACCTATTTATATTGTCTTTAATGGTTTTAGGACAGTTAGTCAATTAAATGCATTTTTGATAATGAACCTTTAGATCATCCTGTCCAATTTCAACAGAAATTCAGGGAGAAATTGCTTTATAGTAAGGCGGTTTTATCTATGGGAGATACAAATAAAAGTAAAGCATGGTTTAAATTCTTAAG
Source organism: Cabassous unicinctus (assembly GCA_029593785.1). NCBI lineage: Eukaryota > Metazoa > Chordata > Mammalia > Cingulata > Chlamyphoridae > Cabassous > Cabassous unicinctus. The sequence goes on from JAQZBX010070710.1 coordinate 11,444, forward strand.
GTATTCATGATACTATAGAGAAGAGAGAAATGTCGGCTCATAAAGACATTACAAGATGTCTTCTTTCATTCAGAATGTTTTACTTAAAATGTGAGCCTTAAGATAATATTATCATTCAGAAGGGATTATTTAAATTTATTTCTGGACATGTCAGGGGTATTAACAATCCTGAATTATCTTAATCCATTCAAGTTTTGAGATTATTCAAAGCTAATATTCAGCCCTTTTAAGTGCTGGTCTATTTCCACTTCACCCTCTTATTATATTATTGCCCTTGGGACTCACAAATTAAAGCCCAGCGATTTTACCAGTCACCCTACCTCCAAGCCAACCTTGAATTCAAAATTTTGTACCCTAGTTCTGTGAGTCTGCTGAAACTTTTGCCCAGTTCCCAGATGAATCTTTTAGAACATGGATTTCCCTTAGGAGAAATGAAGCCCACATATTTAGTTCCTTTCCGTTGAATTTTGGCCCCATCATTTATCATTCCCTTGTTATCTCTTTAAACACCTGAGTTTTTAGAAATCTTTTTGCCCAAATTTTCTAGTGGTTTTCAATAGAATGTTTGGTCCAAATTACCTAAGTTGACATTATTAAAAACAGAACTTCCAGGGCCTGGTCAAAAATTAATAAACATTTAGAATAACTAAAGAAAGGAATGTGAAAGGTTGTTGTGAAAAATGAAAATGAATAAGGTGGTATTAATTTTCTATGGTGGTCCTAACAAATTACCACAAATTTGGTGGCTTAAAATAACTCAAATAATATTATCTTACAGCTCTGTAGGTTTGAAGTTCGACATGGGTCTCACTGCACTAAAGTCAAGATGGCAACAGGTCTGTATTCTTCTCTGGAGTTTCTAGGGGAGCATCTGCTTTCTTGCCTTTTCCACCTTCTAGACACTGCCCATACTCTTTGGGTCATAGCTTCTTTCTCATCTTCAGAGCCAGCAACAAAGATTTAAGTCATTCTCACATCACATCACATCACATCACATCACATCACATCACATCACATCACATCACATCACATCACATCACATCATTCTGGCCTTCTCTTTTACCTCTCTTTTCCATTAATTTCTAAGGGCCCTTGTGATTATACTGGACCTTAAAGTCAGCTGATTAGCAGGCTGAATTTCATCAGACTTAATTATGCTTTGCCATGTAAGGTAACATATTCACAGGTTCTGGAGATTAGGACATAAACATCTTTGAGGAGAACATTATTCTGCCTACCATAAAGGGCAAGGTACAAAGGGCCTTATCACTCTTGTTAAGGAGTTTTTACTTTATCCTAAGGGTAACTGGGTCTCATAAAGAGTTTTAAGCAAGTGAATAACATTACAGTATGCTGTTTTAGTCTAAGCTCTTGTATTCTTTATCTCTGTAGCTTGTAATGGGAACTGGGGACTGGGAAGTGCTGAATAAAGATTCCTCAGGCCTAGGTCTGATAGTATGTCCCAGAGAAAGGCCTCTCCAGGGAATAGAGTAAGAGAAGTTGTGGGTGCAATACTTCAGAAGGACATCTCTAGAACAATTCTCAAACTTCTTCCTCATCACAGCCTACAAATAATAAGTTGAGAGTCTACTGTAAATGTCATAATTCATCTCCACCTCATTATGGAGCCAGGCTGAATAAGGAGAGTTTATTGAGGAGTTCTAGGAGTTGCCCCAAGGAGTGGAACAACACACAGACACATACTCACATACACACTCTTCACCCTTATCTTGGCTTCCTTTCATCTCCCTACCTTTAGCAGAAACAGCTTGAATAGAAGCTTCTGTCTCCAACTCCAATGCCTTCCAATGGAACAATTAAGGACATCTGTCCCCTTTCCTTTTCCATCATGGGGAAGATGTTTCCCAAATCCTTAAGGTCTTACTTAAGTCACAGGAATAAGATAAAATGTTGGAAACATTTTATTCCCTTTCCATTAAAACCTTTCACCTTGAAAGGGAAACTTTCTGGAAATAAAGATTTATAAGGGACCAAGCTTCCCTTCTAAATGAAATATGCAGGAGGATGGAGAACTCAGTCAAGCATTTCTTTCAATTACATTTTATTAATCAGCCTCATTGTTCTGAAAACTACAATCAATAGTCCATAGCAACCATTTGATTAGAGAATCTTTCATTTAGAGAACAAATAGCAATCTTTGCATGCTTTATTCCCTATCTTCTGGTTTAAGGATATAATCAACACTCAGCAACATGGGCCTCTTCAGTCTCAAGCTTCCCCTCATCCTCAGGGCTAGGAACAAAGAGCCCTCCTTAGATTCTTTGGTCTTATAACTTTCATTGGTCCTGAATGATACCCCATCCATCCCAAATCCATCCAACGCCCTTATCTACCTCACTTCAGTTTTCCTAGGCTGGTTTCCTCTGCCCACTGTTCATTGGCTCACTCCACCCGGGATCTCCAAGACAAAGAAAGACATCTATCTGGCACATACCTCCTTCCCTCCACAACATGCTATGAACACAGGTCTTGGAGTCCCAAAATCTGGAATCAAATCAGAATTCTGACTTTTATTAATTGTCTGTAATAAGTGTATAATAATAGTACCACCCTCATAGGATTATTGTAAGGATTAAATTAGTTAATACATGTAAGATCATGTGGAATAGTGCTATTCAGAGTGAATTTTTTGGACCAATGCAGTCCACAAACTGCTACTAATCTGCAGCTAGACAGATGTGTGATGATTAATTTCGTATGTCAGCTTGGCTGGATTATGGTGTCCAGTTGTTTGGTCAATCAAGGACTGGTCTGATTGTAACTGTGAGGGCATTTCCTAGATGGTTTTGCATCTATAGTCAGTTGATTGCATCTACAGTTGATTGCATCTACAAGCAACAAAGAAGCCTTCACTCAGCAATGAGAAGAATCTCCTCACCCAATCAGCGGGAGGTCTTAATGCCCAAACTAAGGATAGAAAGAAGAATTTCTGCCTCTTCTTCAGCCAGCCAGCTTCTTCTGTGGATTCAACTTCACCTTCATCAGAATTTCCAACTTGCAACCTGCACTATGGAATTTGGACTTACCAATTTCCACAGTTGCAAGAGCCAATTCACATAAATAAATCTCTTAATGTTTACATATATGCATTTGCTTCTCTGGAGAACCCTGACTAATACAACAAGTATAGCAAATATAATTAAGTAGAGAGTGTTTAGAAGCATCAATTAAATCTCATCAAAAGCTAGAAGTAAGCTCATTTGTTGCATTAAAAGTTTTAAATAGACGGGGACCAAGATGGCATCGATCTAGGTGGGTACTCACGATCCAGATCTCCGGGGACAGCCGATTGTGGACAGGGTCCTGCCCAAGGGTCTGTGCTGTGGGTGCACGGAGTGAGGAGCTTGGGTCATCTAGCAGAGGGCAGATCGATGGCGTGGAGTGATTGGTGGAGATTCGTGAGTTCTGAGCCTGCCTGTGGTGGTCAACACAGACGGCTGAGCCCCGCCCGCACAGAAAATGGCTGGCTGGAGCCGCGGATCCTACATCCGAGACTCCCGCTGCCTGCCGGCATGAGGGAGCATACTCTGAGGGAGGGAGGGCTCTGACAGAAGGTGGAGAGGGGTTTAACTTCTGTGGATTTGGCTGCCTGGACCCCCTCATAGCTTTGGGGAGCAGATAAGCCGGCTCAAAACAGTGCCAGGCTGAGGGGAGAGGCAAAACTGCTGAGCAAACTTGTTTTACCCAGCTGCCCGCTGATACTAAGGCTTGGCCCCAGAGGGGGCGGAGTCAGCCAATTTTATCGCTCTGTACTGAGAAGCATCAAAGCTTCAGCGCTCCTGGGGAGGTAAGGAAGTGAGTAGGGCTTGATTAGTTTCCACGACCCTATTTAGGGTCCCCTCGGTGAAGGGGGTGATATAGCAGAGGACTCCTTTTGGGTCCCTTATACCCCTCCCCCCCC
>JAQZBX010070711.1:0-15365 GCA_029593785.1 Cabassous unicinctus
AAAGAAGAGAGGATACAAATTTAAATATTACATATATTTATTTGTAAATCAACTTCTTTAGGTATAATTTAAACAAAAGAATGTAAAATTCTCAAGCATACATTTAGGTGAGTTTTGACAAATGTATACATCCATGTAATCATCACCGAATTCAAGAAGTAGGATATTTCCATCACACCAAAAAAGAATATTCCTGCCCATTGCAGTCAATCATTTTTTATAGTTTTTACAATGACTTCTTCAATTCACAGGCAAAGAATTAGATTTTCTCTTTTTGCATAGTGAAGGAAAAAACAACTCTGGAAAAATTATTTTCCTACCAGGGTGACATTAATATTTTTCAACCCAATGCAGTAACCCTTGTGTGCCTATTAGTGCCAAAAGAAGTTGGGGATAGAAGTGCTTGAGATTAAATAGCACCCTAGTAATTGTGGTCATCTCCAAACTAAATGAGAAATTTCTCAGAGACCATCTTGTGTCAGTACCTGCTTTAGCCCTAAGTATACATATGAACCAGAATACACTGACCCAACTTCTGGATCACTTGTAATGAACTTGACAAAATCACTTGACTTTGCAGTGATGCAATTTACATTACCTTATTGTTGACTCTTCAGCAGGGATGGAGTAATAGGGGATACAAAATGTTAGTGAGTGGGTGTTACAATTCTAAAAAGTAGCCAGAAAAATCAAATAGTAAAGGTGCCATTCAATAACAAACCAGGTTAAGTGAGGTTTTAAGCCAGACACATATCTGAAGGTAAAATAATAATGACATAGGGAAGAACTTGTGCAAAGTTTCTTAGGCAGGAGCATGTTGAGAATAATGTGAAAATTTGTCAGGATCAATGGTTGTATATCACACAGGGGTTCAAGTAATTGCTAGAGTAAGGCTATGGTATATTTAAATGGGAAATAATAGAGGTGGGGTTGGAAATTAGTGGGTATGAAATTGAGATTATAGAAGGGTAATGACAAGAGTTACTGTATGACTATTGTAGTGAACATTTAAAATGATTTAAGATTACTGAAAAACTATTGGGCAATCAGTCAATTAATAAACAAGCATAATGGAAAAATCATCTTTGTAGATGTTAAAATCATCAAGAATTATTGCAGAACATGGTGGAGTTACAGTAATCAGGAGCCAAAACCTTCAAAGAATGAAGTGGAACAACCTGGTAAACCAAGGATGACTAAGAAAGAAGGGCAAGTGGCATAATCTGACTGAGATTAAGTAGCAATGACAAACAATGGTAACTAAAACTTCTTTTCCAAGCCCTTTGGCATGAGAACTGTGAGAGAAAACAGCACTCACTTAAGTGGAAGCAGCATCCAGAGTGTAGGTCTAGGAAAATAAGCAGACAAATGCAATAGTCACACAAGAGATTGAGAATATAGGTGATTCTGCTTATTACTGTCCCAAGATCCAGATGTACAGTAATAAAGAATGTGCAGGGATGAAAATTAAGATCAAAAGGGAGGTTTCACAGAGCAGTAGGGGAATAAAAGTACAAATTTGAACAATCTCATAAATAAAAGAGCAGTCCCTAATTTCAGAAACATTCATTCAAACTCTTCAAATCCTTGGAACTCACAAAGTCCTGGATTTGTTACTGGATTTTTTGAAATAGCATAATCCAACAGAATGTGAGCTAAGAAGACAAGGATAGAATATTACTCAGTGCATAATGAAGAGTCAATAAATATCTGTCAAAATGAAATGAATTTTGTATAAAAATGCTTCCGTGGATGTTCCTAGTTCTCGATGCTTGTGTCAGAGATTCCTAGATGCTCACTAAAATCCTTACCCCTACAGAGTTACCTGGGTTCATGGCCACCCAAGCAGAACTCCTATGTGTAGCAAAAATAAGATGCGTATCTGGTGTCAATTTCTGAGACTTTCTCCTATATATCAATTTTGATGAATTTCAAACTCAAGTGTTTTGAGTTTTGATGGTCAATTTGAATTCATATCCTTAATTGAAAATAAATAATCAAAAGCCCTTGCTAGTGGATTTCTCGCAGTCTCTGACAAAGCTACCTGGCACCAGGAATATGCACAGAGAAGTTTTTACTGAAAACCTTCTTTGCGACTAAGTGAAGTTCAGTGACTAAGTTCTTATTGACTGGTTGTAGGAAGAAAGGATATGTGTAAGTTCCAAGCTGAAATCTGAAATATTTAATGTGCACTTCTACAAGTTTATTTCTTCTTCTTGCCACCTGAAATCAGACTGGTGGTGTCAAAATTGTAGATAACAGAGCTCTTTGGAAATACTTTACAAACGGTGGTGTACATATGGATAACATGGTGTTAAATTAAATTTTGATCCATTATGGGGTAGAAACCATAATTCAGCATTTCTAATAAGCTCACTGGAGATGCCAATGATACTGGCACATGGATCACATGTTGAATAAGAAAATATTGTGAAGGGTAAAGAAAAGATAAAAAGGAAACTGAATCCATGAAAGAAGAAGAGAAGATGCATTGCCCTGTCACATTGGATCATGTAAATGAGTCTGGCACAGCAAAAAAGAATAAACTTCCTATATGTTAAACAACACTTTCATTGGGTCTCTCTTTTATAGACACCTAGTGTTACTCCAAGTAAAAGCATAACAAAAACAAACAAACATGATACCACTCTCCTCTTTATGTAAATATACTATATTTCTGGGAGAGTAATTGGATTTCCATTCTTATACAACACATACAAAGATGAAATTGCTTCCTGAATATTTTATGTACTTTTCCATTAATGATATAGTTTGTGTTGATTGTAATAATGTACACCATTGAAGTTTGAAGCAAATCAAAGTAGATATATAAGCAGTAAAGATCAGACATTACCTCTTGCATCATAAAGGATCTACAGATTAGGGTCTGACCTTCAGATTTGCTGGATATATAATCTATTAATGCTCAGAGAAGGACTTCTTTGCATCACCTAGCTCCTTTTTATTACATAAAAAAGGACCTGGAACTTCAACCCAAGCATGAATTCAGTAATTTCTTGGGAAAATGCAATTAAAGAAGAGGTCTAAATATGTACAATATTATTATCTATTGCTGAATAACATTGCCAAAAATTCAGCATCTTGAAACATTTCTCATATTATCTCACAGCCTTTGGGGATCAAGAGTGCAGGCACAACTAAACTCCATGAAACACTGGGTGCTTCTGTGGTGTGTCACAAGGCTACAATCAAGGTGTCAGCCAGAGCTGTGATCACATTTCAAGGTTCACTTAGAGAAGGATCTGCTCTCAAACTCATGTGGTGGCTAGCAGAATCCCATTCATTTCAAGTTGTTGGACTGACGGGCTCAGCTCTTGCTGGTTGTTGGCTAGAGGCTGCCCTCAGATCCTTGCTATGTGGACATCTCCATGCCTGGCAGCTTGCTTCCTTAAAAGCCGTCAAGAGAGAAAGTCTGAGAGCAAGGCAGAAATTACAATCTTATGCACATAGCCAAAGAAGTGACAATACTTACATTTATCATATTCTATTGGTTAGTAGGAAAAGATATATCCCAGCAACACTCAATGGAATTTGATGCCACAGGTGTGAAGACCAGGGCCAAGAATAATTTCATGAATTTAGAGTCTCAAGGCTCACCCTATTCATTAGTCTGTATATGAATTTCTACCAAAAAAAAACAGTCCTCATAAAATGTAAATTACCATGTGTGTTAGTCAGACAAAGGGATGTTAATGTGAAATACCAAAAATGGGTTGGTCTTTATAAAGGGTATTTATTTGGGGTACAAGTCCACAGATACCAGGCCATAAAGCGTTAAGTTTCTTCTCTCACCACAGTCCATTGCCACGTGTTAGAGCAAGACAGCTGCCGGTGTTTACCAGGGTTCAGGCTTCTGGGGTTCCTATATTCCCGGGGCTGCTTTTCTCTCTGGGCTCAGCTCCTGTTTCCTCCACAAGGTCAGCTGTAGACTATCAGGCAAACAGCTTGCTTCACTTCTCTTGGGGCCTTCTTTCCAACATTAAAACTGCTTCTCAAAAGACTGCTTCTTAAAACTGTTCTTGCCATGCCTTTTATATTTGATTCCCCACCCACCAAGGAGTGGGGCTCAACACCCTAATCATAACCTAATCATGCCCAGATTAACAGATCAGTTTACAAGCATGATCCAATTATATTTTTAGAATTCATAATTACATCAAATTGGCCAACGGTTACACCATGGGAACTTTTTTGTTGTTGTTGTGCATTTTTTTTTCCTGAGGAAAGAATCATTAAGAAACAGTCTCACATTTCAGTGATTATTGGGATTTAGATAATCATAATTGACTGGAATAAAGTGTTCATTCACTCCCAGAGCGTAACTCATTTCTATATTTCTATGTACATGCACAGTTTATTTAAGAAAATGGTTTTTCTACCACACTGACTTGTGTTTGCTAAAGCATAGAACAATTTTCTTAATTTTAAATAAAGTAAAACTCTTTTAAAGGAAAAAAATATCATGAACCCCAGTTTTATTAGGAATGATTTACAATATGATTTTACTCATATAGATGTGTAAATATAAAATGAGTTATAAGTGCCTTATAACACTTATATAAATGAAAAGTTAAAATAAATTTTCAAACATAACTGCAACAACATCATTAAAATTTAAATTAATATGTAATTTAACATGACTATTAATGTGGTTATATTACTGTAAAATTGACACATGAATAGTACACAGAGATGTAGCAAAAGCAATTTTGAGTTTGGCACATCAATGTTAGTACCAATTTTCTCTATTGAAACTACTGCAAAATCATTATTGTGTGTACCTCACAATCATTTTCCATCCACTTGATACAAATGCTTTCCTCATTTACCAAGTTAATATCTGCATACTTCTTATGTTGCCAACACAGTGAAGCAGTGTTTGGTGTCACCATAGTAGTAATCATTCTATAGCAATGAAATTATGTCGCCATATCTGGATGTAATTTGGTCATCAGAAGACCTAGAATGAGCTAATATGTATTTTTATTTATCAGCCAAATGAAAACAATAATTAAGCATTTATTAAATGTTCCAGTGTTAAGATCTGTGATTTATTTTCTTCAAATGCTAAGCACTCAATCATGACAACCACCACAAATTTCTGCTCCATTCCAATGACTCTACAACTGACTTGAGATGTATCCCTGTATAAAATAGAGAAGGACACTTGCTTTCTTGGATTTTACATTCTAGTGCACGACATTCTAGATAAAAAGAAATATTTATGTAACTAAAATGTACATCTTTTAGAAGATGATAAATTGTATTAAAATAAGAAAGAGTAAAGAGAGATAAGGAGATTAGGAAAGCTAAGAGGAAATTTGGGAGGCCTCACTAAGGGGAGACTTAAAGCAGTGTCTTAAAGAGATGAAACTAATAGACAAAAACTTTACTGGAAGAATGGTTTAAGCAGAATAAACAGCTGAAGCAAGAATCTTAAGGTGCAAGCTTACCTAGCATGATTAGGGGAGAGCAAAAAATTCAGTGTAGCTAGAGACCAGAAAACCAGTGTATAAGTAGCAAAGAAACCAAAGAAGCAACAAAAGGTCAAATCAATGTAAAGATTTTGGCTTTTACTTTGAAGGAAATAGGCCTACTTGAGGGGTTTATGGAGAGGAGTGTTCTGAATTTAATCAAGTTTTATAAGGAGTCTGTTGTTGCTGTGTTGCAAATAGATTAACTAAGAAAAGAATAGAGGCAGCAAAAATTGAGCAAATAGAATAGAAGCAGCAAAAATTGTGAGAGTCTATTGTGTTTGTGGCAGAAGACAATAGCAGCTTAGATCCGAGTGGTAGAGGAATTAATTTGAAAATATATCATGTTCTGGATATAGATCAAAGGCCAACACTTTTTTTCTATGTAAGATGTGAATTTGATATCAACATTTTTTGTTCTCCAATATTTTGAGTCTGGGCAAATGGAAGAATGGATTTGACTAAGAATGGCTGCATATAGAGCATGATTGGAAAAAAATCAGTCTTTAATTGTGAAGTTTCCTATTAGAGATTTAGAGGAAGATATCAAGAATCAGTCTCCCAATCAAATGAAAGGCCTGGGTGGATACCTAAATTGAGAGATATTAGCTTGGGGATATTAAAAGCCATAGAATCCTTCTTTTGAATTGGATAGTTTTAACATAAGAAAGGGAATAAAATTTCTTCTGTGTACTTTGGTGCCATTAACACATGAGTGTCCAGAGGAATCTCAGCTAATATTAATTATTGAAGGATAGAAACCTTTCATATCATCAATGTCTTTCCACAAAAGTTTATGCCAAGAGGAATTTCATAAAATACAAAGGAAAATGGTTTTTACATTCTATCATCTCATCTCCATTACCATTTCTTATTTCCACATTTCTCTTTTTTCCAATCCACAAAATTCCCTTTGCTCTATACAGCAATGTTAAAGAGTATCAATGAGTATCAATGTCAAACTTGTGGCAAGTCAAGATGCTTGTTGATATTTTAAGTTACAGAAGAGGAAAATATTGCCACATCATCAACAGAACTTGCTGTTTGAGAGGTTTTCTGGTAAAGAATATGGGATTTATGTAAATCTTCCAAAATTTTATTGTTAGAGTTGGAAGGAACATCAGTGGTGTTATTCCCAGAGTCATGCTCATGCCAAGCTTCCAAAGATGACCATGATAATGTGAGAGGTGCAAGAGAAGAGGGTTTTCTTTCTTCCCTCTGCACTCTGGTTTCTCAGAGAATGTAAGATTAAAATATAAGAGATGATCAGGATTATGAAGCTTACCATGCATATGGCCCTACTATGAAAGACTATGAGGAGATTTATGTCATAGGTGTCCATGCAGGCAAGTTTCAACAATGGTTGCATATCACAGAGCTAGTGATAAATAACATTAGGACAATAGAAGTGTAATTTCAAAGCCAAGATAATCTGTGCTGAAGAATGAATAAAAGATCCCACCCTTGCCACATTCACAAATATAATACACACATGTCTGCTCATGATGCTTATGTACTGCAATGGCTTACAAATAGCCACATATTGATCACAGGACATGAGGATGAAAACCAAAATCTCAATACACCTGAAGAAGTAGATTACAAAGATATGGACCATGCATTCATTATAGAAGTTAGTTTTCTTTCAGACAAAGCATCTGTAATCAACCTGGGTGCCGTTGTTGTGGAGAAACAGGCATCAGCAAAGGATAAGTAGAAAAGGAAGAAGCACATGGGGCTCCCAAGCCTCTGACATATTTAATGTTCAACAGAATAAGTAAATTTGCCAACAGAGATGCTAAGTAGAGAAACAAGAAGACCACAAACACTACTTCCTCCTTTAGAATATCCTGTGTTAACCCAAACAGAATGAACTCTTTCACACTGCTATTCATATCCAGGGTTACAATAAGTATAGAAAAGCTTCATCTGAAAAATAGTTTATCTGCATAGAAAATTGAGATAAAAATTGAGATAATTATCATTTGGCAAGGGCAGAAGACTTGTGCTCATAGTTCTAATCCTATGAATACCGTATTCCAGCGGTTCCCAAAGTTTTCTATGCATTAAAATCACATGGAAACTTTAAAAAAAAATTTTAATGACCATGCTTTATATATGGAATTTTCTTGTGTAGAAGCTAGATTGTTTTTTTTTTGTTTTTAAAAAGCATGCCATTGATTGTGCTTTCTAGAAAGGTATAACTCTGACTTGGCTGTATCACCTTGAGTGAGTCACTTTAATGCCTTAAAACTTTACTTCATACAACAATTGTAGATTCTTATATGCACTTATTAAGTGTATGCATACGAATATGATATATATGCATGGATATTGCATCTCAACTGAAAACTAATATATTTATATATTCAAAATATTAAAATTGCAAGTTCCCTAATGAGTAAAAAACATTTCTTGATTTTGAAACCAGTTTACATCCATTATTTCTGACCTCTTCAATGTTTTGGTTTGGTTATGCTTTAAGAGGAAATTATTACTCCAACTTTTGGCTCATTGTGGCCATAATTTTATTATCACTGTCATTTAGGACAGTGACAATAAAATGATGGTGAAATGTTTGAATAAATCATTGGGAATGGCATTATAGAGGAAAATTACTATGCAGTCAAAATCTTCCAAATTTCATCCTAGATGCATGCTATTGAGTTTCACTTCTTATTCCTACAAAGTGAACCACTTCTTACATCTATGTAACCTGAATAATGCCTTTGCTCAAATATGATTCTTTTTCATGTATCTGACAGAGATACATGTTTTCTTCCAATATTTTTTGTTTAAAATAATTATAAAAATGTATTTTTAAATTTCTCCAGGCAGATATTTTTCCATTTTTTGATTCTATTTTTTATACTATAGATACATACATATGTAAATGCAAGCATCCTATATTTTTATCATGCAATTTGGTTTTCTTTTTGTTGTTATCACAACACCATTTTTACATGAAAATAAGGAAATCCATAACATAATTATCCATTTCAGCACTTTTAAATTACCATGTAAACTTTTCATATTATAATTTTAAAATATATCATTACTCATTTAAGTTGTTTTCAAATTGTCAATCAAATATCTTTCAATAAATCACTTCTTATTTTTACACTTTACCTTATGTTTTAAATTTCATCAAAATAAATTTCCTTGGGATTACTGATGCAAAATATTACTATCTTCAGAATTTTTGATAACTATTGAGAATTAGCCTTCCAATTTTGCTTTATCAGTATTTACTAAAAATATTTCAATTATAGAATTAATATATTTCCATAATAAATTATCAAAGTTTCCAGTAAACCACAGTAGAAAAATAAAGTGTTCTTCCAAAATTAATATTTTCTCAATCACAGTCATACTGTTTCTCACATAGCATTAAAGATGTTTAGGTGTGTTTTTATAAGTATTTGCATACTGTCTCATTACTTTTAATTGCTTATAAAATTATAAGACTATGATAGAGGTTTCTAATAAAATTCAAACTTTCAACATAACCTTCCTTCTTTGTTTAGTAGAATTAAAATTATAATATTCAAATCTTTGTGGACTGGTGATAATACAGTATTTTTATATGTTTTTATTTCTAAAATTTTGTCTGTATTGAATTATGCATATCTTTTTTAGTTAATTTTTTTTATCATTGAATTTTGAGTTCGTAACCCCCCTTTTCATTTTTATGCATCAATTTACCAAATTTTTTCCTTTTGATGGTTATATTATTGCTAGAGTTAAGGAAGTTAAAATCTTTATACTGTCCTAATTACTACATCTTTTTCTGACAAATCATCAATCCATCAATGAATCAATAACATCACCAATTCTGTAATTATGTATGTACTAAGAGCCTACACAGATCTGCAGTAACTGTAGTAGAAAACTGTTCTCAAACTCTTTATAGTCGAACTGGAAAGATAAAAAAATCTTTCAGATAAGATCAATAATTATGCAAGGATTACACATGATTATGTGAGGTGAGATAATAATAAATGAATGGTTACAAATCAGAGAGAATCCAAGATAAATAATTGAGAAATAATTGAATGGACAGATAAGGATTACAAATGAGAAAGAAATGGAATTATGATTTTAAAGCTACTGAAGTTTCCAACTTGATTACTTGGAACTCTGGAATTCAGTAAGCTTAAAATGGGTTTTCCTGAGGAGACTATTTCAAATTTAGCAATTAGAGCTAAATCAATTAGAGCATTGTTAATTTATTCTAATAAAGCTACAAAATCTATAGAAAATGGAAATATTATTTCCAACTGCTGGAAAGCTGATGTCAGGATCATACCATCTTTGTTGTTATAACTAAAATCTCTATATGGCAATTCCAATTATCAATGATAAATATACAAAATAAAATGAATTAATTATAACTTAATTTCAATATATTTTTACATTGCTCATGAAGGAAAAATAAAAGCAGTGTGTCATTGCTGTGGAAAGAAGCACACTGAATTAAGAAAAGGGAGGAAAAGATTGAAAGAAAGGAAGAATACATTATTTCAGTTAAATATAGACATAACCTCCATTAAAACTACACGTAAAATAAATGAAAAATTTTAAGCGATAAATTTGTGGACAGCCATGAAAGCCATGTCATAAAAAATTATTTATACTTGCTTTAAATAAGCAAATAAATGATTTAAGGATATGAAGAAAAGAAAGCAGCACATGAACAACTTGGATGCCTTGGCTTAGACCAAAACCACCTTAAGTTTTACCACTGAATTCAGTCATGGTTTCCTAACATTCCTGAACAATCCTACCTCTATGATTTTGGAGGCATCCCAGTACTGGGTGCCATTTTCTCTTTAAAATCCTTACATTTAATTTTTGAAATTTTAACCAGTTTAAATTATATCTGACCCCCAAAATCTATCTCTAGTACCATTCTTCTCTTTTCATCCCAAATGAAAATCTATCTCTGTCTACTGTGAGCTTATATTTCTGTGATCCTAATTAAAAATGTTTTAATTGAAAAAATTAATCCTAAATTATATAAAATATATTATTCTTGTACTATGAACTTATCATTTTGACAGGTTTTAATTTTTCTTGTTTTACATTACACACTCGTTTTCTTGTGAGGTATCTGTGGCCATTGGTCTTGTTCTCTTTAACATACAAAATTTGTCCCATGATGCAGAGAGTTTCACACAATACAATTAGGCTAGAACTAGGACAGAATATTACTAGCTTGCTACCCCATCTATCTTGAAACTCCATGTCATAGAAAACACCAAATCCCATCCATCCATATGAATTGCACCACAAATAAAAGAGAATTTGAGGGGCAACAGAATGATGCCAACTGACATCTAATGTTCCTATCCTTATCCCAATATTAATTTTGGCAAAGTTCATGGTGGGACAAATATCAAAGCAGATAACTAGATATATAATGAATAATTGTGAAAGGAGGAAAGGCCAGGGATTCAATGATGTCACGGTAGAGTGATTTGAGCATAAACCAAATTGGAAGATAGAAGAGACATAGAATAAACCAAGGTGGAAGATAGAAGTGGAAGATAAAAGAGACATAAAATAAGAAACAGGAAGACATAAAGATATAAAGAGAGAAGGAGAAAGAGAGTGTTAGCTGGGGTCATTTGATGAAGAATTCATCACAGATTTCAGGTTCTTTCCTCCTGATCCTCTGCACTATCACTTACCATCAAACAAGAGAAAGAATGTGGTTGTAGGTCATGAAAAACGGTCACCATGTGTCTTGAAAGCCCGGGACAATAGTTAAGAAGTGTGGCTTTATCTTAGACCCTGTCTCAGAAACATTGCCACTAACCTTAAGCTCTTCAAATAAGAGGATGCCCAAAAGTAAAACATCTTTGAGGCTTGCCTCAAAACAATGGTGTAGTTACTCTTTTCTTCTGTGAATAGCGAAGAAGCTTTGTAGTGTTGCATTGTGTCCAGGGAATGCTTAGGAACCCTAGAATGAAGAAATGTCCAATCATTCATTCTGGAAATACTCTCCAGGAGAAACATCATTTTTTACAAGGCAAACCAATTAAGGTGTCCATCTTATCAGTCTTCTGGTGGTAATGTGAAGAAAATGTTTTAGATTGACTGAAAAACTTACCTCTAAGTGCAAATAAATGACTTCCAATAAGGTATATTTCTCATATCTGACACTTTAATTTACTTAGAAGTTGAATCAAGTGAAGTCTAGATAAAATACACAAATTATACTTCATTTTGCTTTAACAATACTTTGTATAGCAGGAGGTTAAGAGAAGTGGGGAATATGGGAGAGAAGAGATTCTTGCTGTGCCCCAAACTCACATGGATCTTTCAAGAAGCACTGGGTGAGACAAAACATGAGGGTCTATGGCACAAAGAGCTATAATGAAGAATAGAAGAAGTTTCTCAATATGGTTCCAGAAAAATCTTTTATAGAAAAAGGTACTCTTTCTGACATAGAAATGTCACTGAGTCCAGCTGTCTTTACAGTTTCTCTTTTAGAGAAACATGAATTAAATTGCTCACTTTTTACTGCATTGGATATTTATAATAATAACCAAAAATGTTTACAATGTTTAAGGAAAGCTTTCAACTTCTGGAGCTTCAAGGAAATCTTTGCTCCCAACCGAGTCCAAAAGAAATGTCCAATGAACCACACACAGAGACAGAGGTCAAAAGCAAACTATGGGCCTGATTATTTAAATTGCAACTAACTCTGAACTGTGGATGCAGAAAGACCATTCTTTTCTTTTTATGATTTGTTCAAACCTATTGCTTCTAGAGTCATGGGAATTTTTGATAACAGATAAAGGTGGATATAGGTGAAATGTGTGTGGTAGAAATGAGTCCTGGCCCTAAAACCCATCTGCTGTGAACATAAGGGACTTATAAAATTTATTTTCAATTTCTTACTTCATAAAATTTTACTGGTAATACTAATTATTTAGTGTAACATCATTAATAATATATTCTACCATTTCTAATCCCACCAATGCTTTTTAATCAATGGAGAAAGAAATATAGGTATTTTTTTCTTAAAAGGTAAAAGAATTATTGAATATTTAACTTTCTAATTTATTTATTTATTTATTTTTCATATATATTTTAAAAGATGCTTAGATTACATAGATGTTACACAAAAATTACAGGGATTCCTGTGATCTCCACCTCCCATACCTCCCATAACATCTCACATAAACCTCTTTCATTGCACATCACCTGCAATGGATATACACATCCTGGGGCTTTGCCACTAAGCACAGACCACAGTTCACATCATAGGCCACACTCTCTCCCACACAGTTCTGCATGGTATATGCTGCTAAACACATGCTTATGAGTGTGTGCTTTTCTACTTACTGCGTAAAAAGTAAGAATTTTGATTTTGTACATGGTTGCAAGCAATAAAACATGGTACAGATTATATTAAGCAATTAATTTCCTATTTGGAAGGCCATATTGCAACCCTAACTCTGAAGCAAGAATTGCCTTGGCAAGCCATAAGTAGGTACTCTCAATGAGGATGAAGGGAAAGATTGGAGTGATGGTATGAGAGACAGGTGGCAGACAAAATGGAGATGGTAAAGACATGAATATATTCTACCATTCTTTGAACTTGTACTGAAGGGTCAAGTAGCAACCAGCAGGTCTATTAGTTGCAGAAGAAATTTTTGGAAAAAACTACACCCCAATTACATGGTATTATATGTTAAAAGTGGACTGTGAGAATCTTGAAGGCTTTTGATAAATTCCTTATAATTTGTGAGCATCATGCTCTCCACAAATTAAATAGGAATCAAAAGGCTTAGCTTTATAAAGTTGCTAAATGACTAAGGAAGATAATATATAAAAACAAAGAATTACTGCCTCAATAAAGTACATAAAAAGTTGAAAGTTTTTATTAATCCTCCTTAACTATTTTCATTTGAGGATGAGAGAAGGAGTATAATTTAGCCAATGCCAAATAGTTATTTAGTAACTGACCTGAGTTTATAATCCAAATACCTTTAAAACAAGTCTAAAGCTTTTCTTTTGTATAATACTGTATATTAATGTTATATGCTTCCTTGGCCTGAGAATTAAGAACAGCCAGTGAATGAGGCCCCATATCAGACTTCAGAGTCAAAAGATGTTAAACTAATTCCCAGCTTTGAGGGATAACAAAATCTGTAAGAGTATACTTTCCAAGATCACTGAACTCTCCAGTCTCAAGAAGCTGAGTCAATGATTCCTTGGGTTCCTTTGAGCACCAAGTTTAACGGACCATGGGTGCTCATTAACTTTTCATTGTAGAATGAATCACTGAATTATCTAACCGTAAACTCGGTTTTGCCAAAGCAATTTTGGGATTTTATGGAAAGTAATTGTACTATTTTGCATTTTGTCCCCTGTTTCTCACATGTAACTTTAGGAAGAGTCAAAGCCCTAGATTAGACATCATCCATATAAATTTTTACCTTATTAAAATTAAGTTTCCAGTGAATGTTCAGAAATTATGGCCAGATTGAAACAGATAAGGTGGTAAGTATTGTGTGTATTTAAAGGTCCATTGACCAAAATATACGATAAATACAATAAAGTGGGAGATCCAAGTGAGGAGAGATTTTACTGCACTGTTTCTCAGAGCACATAAAACAACTATATATGAAATAAGCAATATTACAAAGCACACCATGAATATGTACACATCTGATAAATTTATCATACAAGTGTCTGTGCAGACATATTACACCAAGGGCTGCAAGTCATAGAAATTGTGATCAATCACATTGGGGCCAGAGAAGGGCAATATCACAACTTTTGTGATTGGCTTCAGTAACATCTTGGGAAGATCAGTGGACTGAACTCTGAATTCATTTGTTCTGCTTTATACTCTTGCATCCTGTGTTAATCTCCAGAATGAATTTTGTGGCAGTTTGATAATGTTTATGAAGTCCTACAATAGATATTGGATTATGTTTGTAAACTGGTCTGTCCCTCAGGGCATATTAGATTATATTGGATTCAGAGGTATCACTTTTACTTGATTAAATAATGATTATAGCTTTGATTGGACCATGTCAGTAGGATGTTGCATCCCAAACTCTTGGTGAGTGGGGACTCACAGAGAAACCACAACACAGAGAAGGGAATTTGGAGTTTTTGAGCTGGAGCCTGGGAAGTAAACACACAGAGAAGCAGATATGTCAGAGGCCCTGGGAAGAGAGATGAGCCATTCACCTGATAATCTACAGCTGGCCTTGTGGAGAGAGCAAAGCAGCTGAGCCCAGAAAGAAGCAAGCCCCAAGAAGATAGGAACCCAGGAAGCCTGAACTCTGGCAGATGTCAGCAGCCATCTTTCTCCAACATGGCAATAGACTTTGGTGAGGGAAGAACTTACAATTTATGACCTTATAACTGTAAGATTCTACCCCAAATAAATACCCTTTATAAAAACCAATCAATTTCTGGTATTTTGCATCAGCACTCCTTTGGCTGACTAATACAAATTCATTCACACTCTTCTTTTTTGACGTATCAGCAGGTCTAGGTATAATGCTGTTAAAAAATGTTTTAATATGAAGAGAGAAATATAGAAGTATAATCTTAGAAAGCTCAGTGCTATGAAACATGAAGAACACTATTCCAACATACATAAGCACTACTTTTTAAAAAAATATAATAAACTTTATTTTTAAAGAGGTTTTAAATTACAGAAAAGTTACATCAAAAGTATGAAGGATTTCCAGTTACTCTCCTTCCTGTACCACATTGTCCCCCTGTTTTTTAAATGTAGTGGTGCAATCTATTATGATGTATCTGTAAAAGTCACTCATTAAAAAAAGGCACATTTAAAAAATGACTCACTTGTGGTTAAGACTAACCTACCTACAG